>PISW01000450.1:457947-588894 GCA_004023785.1 Mungos mungo | reverse complement strand
ACAAGTTCCAGGGATCTAGTCTCCTGGGAGTCGGGAGTCAGGAGTCTCTAGAGCTTAATGGTTAGGAACTCAGGCCGACCTGAGCCAGGCACTCAGCTTTACCACCACACCTACCAGTGTGACCTCGGGCAAGGGACTTCACTGTCCTAAGTCTAGGTTTCCTTACCTATAAAATGGGCAAACAGTCATACTTACTATTGAGGTTAGATAAGGTAGTACTTGGCCCAGCTCCCAGAATGTCACAGCCTTCCATAAATGTCACACTTCTTACTTCTATTGATAGCCTTACTTTTAATGTAATCCCCACGGACTTAGTACGGAGTAGATGTTTAACGATGTTTACTGAATTAGCAATGAAGATCTATATGCTTATCACTGGATCTGTCAATTAATACATTTCAAGGAGGGGACAACTCAGTACTTTCCCCTAATTCTTCAATATTTGGTGGCGTGTCCTCTGTACCAGGACTGGTTCCAGGTGGAAAGGTCTGCGTAAGCTCAGGCAGGCTCTTCTACCCACTCCTCCCTTGTGTCCATCGCTTCAGCCGGTGCCAATTCTGTTTCCTTCCTCACATTTGCTGTCCTCCTTCTAAAGGAGAAAATCAGAAAACGGTGGCTATCTGAAAGTACCTTAAACTGAGTCTGAGTTCTCTAGGGGAAAATAGCTGCAGAATTCTATCAAATCTGTTATAAATGTTTGATTTCCACATCTACTGTCGATATCCACCTTGCGAGATGAGACAGGAAGAACTAAATAAACCCTGAAGTCCTTTTTAATTTCAATGGCCTCTGGTCTCCTTTTGTGCACAGCTGGCTTTTTAGGCTCAAAAGAGGGGAAGCAATTTTTGAAAACGAACATAATGTAATGACTCGTTCTGACTCTCTGATGTGGATAATCTCAGAGAGAGAGTAAGCCTGACTCTAGGGCTTGCCCTGTTTGCCACTGGTCTTTGCTACTGGCCTGGAATTGCTGGGGGCTGTTGGCATGGCTGAGCTAAATGTCTGGACACTTGGTTGAGGTCCCTTCAAGTTCATGAGTCTTAGGAGAGTTAGCAAGGGTAGATGAGCTCTGAATGAATCAAGACCTTCCTAGAATCTTAATCAAAAATCAAAGGTTAAATATGAGGAGGAAACATCATAAAAGTATGTAAAAAGCAGGTAACAAAGAATTTGTTAGCCTTCTTTCCTCTCCAGGAGATGCCATGAGCCCCATTTGGCCTGTGGAGGCTGAAGGTGGGCAATGTGTTCAATCTGCCCCCAGCCATGGGGTCCCTGAGCCAAAGATGTGGGCAGAACCCAGTCCCCCACCCCACCCAGCAGGTGGGCCTGGGTATAGCCCTTTGTCCTGTCTCTTCCTCCGGCTCCCATCCAGTGTGGCCCGCTTGGAATGCATTGTTCCTCTGGGCCACATTTCTCATACTCTTTTAATCCACCCTCCTTTTGAAATGCATTAAAAAATATCTCATATATACACCTCCCCAGAGGTTGTGATAGACACCTACTGGGCCCAAGCCTTTCCTACCCACCACCTCCTTGGTACAGTCAGTGCCTGTTCTGGTTCCTTCGTCTCACCCTTCTTTATTGATTGCTGACCCTTCTCTATTGATTGCTGGTGACTGATCACTCGTAAGCTTTCAAATCCAGCCATTGTGCAGTCACACGTTTCTTAAGCATCAACTATGCACCATTAAGCACTGTGCGAGCCCAGGGGCTACAGTGATTCGAGAAACAAAGGCTCTGCTTTCAGGAAGCACCAGACTGATCCATGAACAATTTCAAATTAGGTTCAGAGTCCTATGGGGCCTAGAGAAAGAAGTGACTAGCTCTGCCTTGGGGTGCCAGGGCAGATTTTGCAGGCAGGGGAAGAAAAGGACAGCCAGGAAGACAGAGAACATAGGCTAGGCGTGTCGAGGGGCAGGGTTTGGAGGAAGCATCCCCTAGTTGGGAAATGGCAAGTGCTTGTGGGAAGCTGGAATGCAATACGCAAGGGCTTGAAAGTGATCAGCCATAATGTCGGAAGGTTGAGTCACTGTCAGATGTGAAGGGAAGTTGAGGCATTTTGTCTTGATCCTGTTGGTCTAATAATCAGGTAGCTCAGCAAGGAACTGGAAAATAATGTGAACGTTAGGTCTTCCACCATAAAACTACCTGTTCAGCTAGCATCCCGGGGATGGTCATGAGAGGTTAAACTTGAGGAGGGAACAGTGGGAGAAACGTGGGTGTACCCTCGACCAGCAAAGCTGCTGTAGAAAGTAGGGATTTAATTATCCTAAATCTTTAGCTTACCGATTTAAACTGCCCAAGCACCAAACTTGTTTGCTGCACTAGAATGGAATCAGCCCACGCTCCTACACGGTATCACCGTATTATAGTGAGAGATGAAAAGTAATATGATTGCTCTGAAAGCACTTTGTAAGACACAGGATGCTCTACAAATACACTGACAATTAGTATTGCAGTTTTCTTTTTTAATTTAATTTTTTTAAATGTTCTTTATTTATTTTTGAGAGAGAGAGACAGTTTGAGCAGGGGAGGGTCAGAGAGAGGGGGAGACACAGAATCTGAAGACAGGCTCCAGGCTCTGAGCTAGCTGTCAGCACAGAGCCCGATGTGGGGCTCAAACCTAAGAACCTCGAGATCATGACCCGAGCCGAAGCCGGATGCTCAACAGACTGAGCCACCCAGGTTCAGTTTTTGTTATTTAGAATAACCTGAAGGCACCAAAAATAAAGCACTGTTTGTGGCCCTCTAGCTTTTTGGCATGTTCCTTGGGGGTTATTAAACTGGCTTCTATAAAAGCCAAACTTCTTAGAGCCTTGAATATGCAAATGAGCATTGTAAATTCCAAAGGGGTTTTATATCCAGTATCTCCCACGTTGACTACCATAGGTCCACACTACCTGGGGGCCCTCAAAGACTCTCAAGAAATATTAGAGTCCACTCTCTGTCCATTCTATATTTCTAGAGGAAAATGCCAGTGTCTGGGGGTTGGGGGGGAAGTTGGAGGTAGCCTGTGAGGCCACAGCGGGGGCTCCAGCCATCCAAGGCCATTGGCTCTGCTTCCTGCTCCCTCCTGGGGAGACTTTGGGTCTGACCCCAGGAGCTTCCTTTCCTGTTCTTCACTAAGACCAGTCCAGCTCCCCCCACCCCAGTCACACCTCCCCCCCACACACCTCCTTCCCAGCCCTGCCCTCTAGCTTTGCCCCTAACTCCTGATTATTTGCATTCCTTGATATTTTCAGCCCTGGCCCTGAGCTTAGGAGGAGAACTCAGCAAGAAAAGCCCCAGGCTATAGCATGAAGTCTCCCATTTGCTGGAAGGCTGGCCTGTGACATATTATTTCCTTTCCTCACCTTTAAAAAATTGGGGATCTGGGAACCAGAGGGATTCTGTCGGGATTCCTCTACTTCACATCGTTAATAAGTATTTGTGTTAATTTCGTGTGTGTTCTCTGAGGTTTGATCTGCTTTCCCATCTTTGTGTGTTATCTGACTTGTTATTTTATTTCTGACACTTGGTTTTTCTTCACATGGAGGCAAGAAGAGACCTTAATTCGGTTTTACTTTCGTGCTTAGTATTCGTCATGCTTAGTATTCGTAACATGTGATTCTTTTTTAAATATGATTTTTTTTTCAGAATGACATGCACAGACAACCCTTTGCAGGTGGCTTTGGTGAGGACAGCTGCATTGAAAAGGAACACCTTCCTCTGTTTTTACTGGAAAGAACTATATTTTTCTGATCTGGTCCTTTGAGTTTTGGTCTCTGGGCCTCTCTGCCCCTCAAGGAATCCTCCTGAATTCTCTCTCTCTCTCTCTTTGGAAGGCAAGAAGCTGATTTCTGAAACCACCTGATCAATTTTGAATATTAAATCTCAAGCCCTCCATTTGAATGAGAGACTGTTCCCCAGCTTCAGGCTTTGCCTCAATCAGTATTAAGTTTTATTCATGTGAAAAATGTGCTCCCTCTTTTTCCACTAAAATTCTTGGTTACTTTTAGGAGCTTTGTTTTACTCAAAATAATACAATTTCTTCAATTCCTGTGTGCTCTAGGCTTATATTTCCATCTACTTACAGGAAAAAAAATCTTTCTCAAGGGCTCATGAGCTTATCAAATTTTGCGTCTGGAGATAAATCACGTCACCCCCCTCCACTCCGTCCCTCCCTTGCTGTCCTTAGTCAAGACGTGCGACAGTCTCTACATAGTTGAACAACTCAGACCCCCAGCCCTTACTTGCCTCCCTGGCGCCTCCCTGCTTCCCCATTCCATCCATCTAATCTGATCTAACCTAAATGCTCCCGATGTGAATCAGTAATTCCTCCTGCCTGTATTTCTTTCTCTTCCTTCTGCCATTGCCTGCTCTTGTGCCCTCTTTTCTGGACGGCTGAATAATCTCTTTGGTGGTCTTCTAATGAGAACTTCCCTTCCTCTAAACCCACCCCAGCCCAGCAGCACAAAAGGCGTTCAGCCATGAGCGCTCCCCACCCTACCTAGAACCCACAGCTGGGTGCTGACAACAGGTCCTCAGCAGCGGATCAAGATGCAGCTATAGGAACTCAAGCCTTCACGAGAAGGGGTGTAGGTCATTGTGGTTCTGAACCAAGTGATTCTAACTACAGCTTCACCTACTCACCCAAGGCTGTAGGGGCCTTCCAACAAAGGGCCCATGGCCATGTTCCCTTGGGTCTGTGCCCTTGGCTCTAGAAACTACGATAGGTTCTCACTCTAGCCTAATTTCCCTACTCTATATTCTTTGCTTCATTCTTCCTGTTCTGCCTATCCTCCAAAGAGCAGTGGCCCAGTTGGACTCTCTGGACATGGCTTCTTGGCTCACCCTTAGTATCATGGTCTACTAGCCACAGGCAAGCCCCGGATAGCGCAGGTGACTGGGATACCCACAAACCAGCCCAGGCCCAGCACTGTGGCCTTCCACTGGTGAAGAGAGGGGTTGGGATGGGACTCTCAGGGTTGATACCAAAGACTGAAGTTTGAGAGATAAACCTTTCTGGCAATCTGTTAGAGTTCATAACAAATATTTCTAGTTTGTTCATTCATTGATTCATTTAAAAGACATTTATATAGAGAAACTACTGAGTACCAGATGCATTACATAATATTGACCATACAGCACAAAGGGTGTCAGACTGGGTCCCTGTTCATGGCGTCTCTAATCTAGTGTTGGAAAGACAGAGACGGATTTAGCATCAGTAATTGTCAATGGCTTTAAAGTCTGAAGACAATTAAGATGTTCAAAATATAAGTGAGAAGGGCTATTCTAGAAAAGATACTCAAGGAATTAACCTCTGAGAAATGACATTGAAGCAAATATCTGAATAAGAAGCCCAAAAACCGATTTTGGTGGGCCGAGTATAGTAGGTCAAGGGATCAGCAAAAGTGAAAAGCCCTGAAGTAGGGATGAACTTGGGTGAGTCTGAGGAACGAAAGAAGAACAGCGTGGCTGGGATTGGTGAACAAAGAAGTGGTGAGAGGATTTCAGATCAACCAGGAGGACACCGACCAGACCACGTAAGCCTTCGGTAAGTTTGCATAAGATGGTTACATTTCCCCCAGACAGCAAAGGGAAGCCATGCTCTGCTCACCCAGAAACAGGGCAACGCTAGAGGTCATGGTGACTGAGTACCCAGGTTCCTGCTCCTCACACAGGGAGTTGAGACATGTCCCAAGGAAGTGAGTCACTGCTGAATTTCTTGCGTGTCCACAGCCTGAGGATGGTACGTAGGTGGGACACCGGACGCCAAGGGCTAGTGAGGAGTTCAAAGGAAAAGGAGGCTAAATGGATTCAAGAAGAGGAACCCACTGTTCTTTCTTAAGTGCTAGTAGAGGTGAGAGTTTGGGAAGGCAGAGAGAGAGTCCCAGGGTTCAGGGAGGCTGGAAATGTGAGCTCTAAGAGAGTGTCACGACAGCCTCAGGAGGCTGCAGGTTATGGGTTACAACAATGGAGCCAGGTTAGAGAAGCAAAAACACTCACACTTAACCCTAGCCAGCCTTAGGTGCACCAAACCATTCATTCTCAGCTCCATTCTCCTGCACAGCAGGCACCCTGGATCAACATGCACAATTTTGTAAAATTACAGGCAAAAATGGCGTCCTGATCTTCATGCAGGGTGGACCCCAGAAGTACCCACTATAGTGATAGTATGAATCCCAACTCCAGAAAAATGGCCCTCTTGACCTTTTTAATGGCCTGATGAGCAGATCTCCCTTGAGAGAGGCCTCTTCTTTTCAAGATTGTTCTTTTTCCTGCACGATAGTTTTACCTTTGCTAATATGCAATGGTTAAAAAAAAGAAAAAGAAAAAAAGCAACCCTATGAAATAGAAGGTACTTTGAAAGTGTTAAGACGGCTCCGTTCTCTGACAAGCCCTGCCGCCTTGGCCAACACTGGGGCTTTAGAATAAAATTAGGACTGTATGAAGGATGAATGGGTCCAGTCTGTCTCCTGCAGAGCTCTGCAGTGTAGATGGGGCCAGAGTCGTCACTTAGTTCCTAAGCTTTAATAGAGCGTCTTTCATTCAAAGATCCCAGGACACTTCATAGCTGCTAAAATGATCCTAAGCAAATATTTGTAGCTACACAGCACAGGTGGTAATATGGAGGAACTGAGAAGAAAAAGAACTGACCAAAGACCCCAAGAGTCAACTGTGGAGGTAGGACCAGAATCCAGGACCTCAGCCAATTCAGAGCTCTGTCTGCAGGATTGGACCTGGAAAAGACCACTGGGACTTCATGATTCAGATGAGTTATCATCAGACAAGTTTAGGGGCCCATGATAACAACCAGTTGTGAGCCAGCTGCTTCCTAATCCAGTGTCGCTGTGGGACATGTGCATGGTGACTTGGTGACACACAGCTCTAAATGGTTAGGGCTTTAATAATTCAAGCTTTCTAATTAGATTGACAGTCTCTGTTAGAGTGAGCACAGGCAGTGAAGTGTGTTGCGTGTTCCTGACAAATTCACTTTATAGCTTCAATTAAACCCATTTCCTGTGTACTGGGGCCAAAAAGGCCAATATACAAAACAAGCACATGGCCATATCACCAAGATAAGGGGAAAAACAGTACCATCCACCCGTGTGAGCTGCAGGCTCAGGTCTGAGTCAGGAGGCCACAGTGAAGACTAAAGAGTGCTATGGTCTGAATGTTTGTGTCCTCCCCAAATTCATATGTGGAAACCCTAACCCCCAAAGCTGATGGTTTTGTATATCATCAGGTGGGGGGTCTTTGGGATGATTAGGTCATGAGGGTAGAGTTCTCATGAATGGGATTAGTGTTCTTATAAAAGAGACACCAGAGAACTCTTTAGCCCAATATTCCATGTGAGGCTATAACAGGAAACCTGCGATCTGGAGGAGGGCCCTCACCCTGACCCTGGACTTACAGCCTTCGGAACTGTGGGCAGTAAATTTTTGTCCTTTATAAGCCACCCGGCCTGGGGTATTTTGTAAAAGCAGCCCAAATGGACTAAGACAAAGAATATACTTTGATAAGTTCCCTCAGGATGGACACTGCCCTATTCTTGCCGCTGTTGACCTTAAAATAAACAAAATTCGACACAATGTGGAGTCATAACTTAAGGTCCTCAGACCTCTTCTCTCAACTGACCTCACTGGAGTTGAGCAACTGAATGACAGACTAGGCAGGAAGGATTTGGGAGCAAGAATAGGAAAGAGAGAAAATAGGGGTTCCAAGATTCATGATGGGCTACCACCAGGAGTACTTTCCTCCACCCATTTGGTCCACAGAGATTGGTTTGTTCTGGGGCTTCTCCCAAGGATCAAATCTCAGTTGAGATCTTCCTACATAATAGGATCTGGGTGGAGCTTCAGAGCCCAGAGGAAATGCAAGGCATGGCTGTGGGAGGTCAGGGGCCATTTTGGAATTACCAAGTGGTGGTCTCAAATTCTAATTCAGACTCTTCCTTTAACTAGCTGTGGGATCTTGGCCAAGTCACTACATCTCTTTGTGCCTTCTGGGCACAAGTAGTACATATTGGACAGGGTTGTGAAGCAAGAAGTTGATTGAGTGAAGCACTTAGAAGAGAGCTTGGTTTGCAGTAAGAACTCAATAAATATCAGCCATTGTAATTAACTGTTACATAACAAATTCAAAGTACTTATTAGATTTCTGGTCCCTCTTCCATGAAGATCCAATTCACTCTTGGGTCCAGTTTAACTTCAGAGTTACATTGAAGACTTATTTTCCAAATTTAAGGGCTTTAACCAAAAGACTACCTTTGTTGGCAGGTAAGAAGGGAAACTGGGGAGTACCCTCCTCACTGACGTTTTGCTCAGCATCACCCAAGCCTGGCCCTGAGTAAAACTGAGACACAGGCCAAATTTACTTACATGAAGCAGACCCCGTCTCGTGCCCCATCATGCTGGGCCCACCCAGGAACCATGACCCCGGGAGCCCCTAGGGTAGGGACATGGGTGGCAGCCACTCACCAGCAACCAGCCAGTGTGCTTACAGTGGGTTGGGGAGCAAGGACCAGCTCAGGTGGGGTTACCCATTGCTTGGGGCTGGTGAGAGGAGAGAGAGAGAGACACTCAGAGCAGAAAGGGGTGCACCTCAGTGCTAGGATTTGTCTGAGCAGATCTTGGGCAATCGAAAAGCATTTGTGTACTGGAAGGGGCCACCCAAATGTGCAGGCTTGGTATTATATAATTATTACCACTTTTAATTCAAAAGCCAATTGTCAGCATCTACCTAGTAGGCATTAGGGTGAAGGAAGCCAAAAAGATCTGGGTTTGCACCACCTCTGCATCTGACACATGTGTGACCTCATGCAAGTGCATTGCCTTTCAGAGCCTGACTCTCCCCTCTGAAATCTTAAAGGGCAAGCAAGGTCTTCGATGAGCTGAACGTGATAATGCAGTGTCTGGCCCATAGCAGACAGAGTCAACTAAGGTGGCTTTTCCCTTCTTTCTGGTGAAGGCACAAGGTAATTTTTCACATGGAAATGGAACTTCATAAAACTAGAAAACAAGACTGTGGCCTCAGGGCAGGTTTTAGTAGTGAATTATTTTCATAGGATCATTTCTTTCCTCCAAGATCATACGGAGAGGGAATATCTATTTCAGTGTGGTTCAGACTTCAGCAGCCATTACTCACAAAGAGCGGGGTTGGGAATGTTTCCAGTATGCAGAGCTCGTTCGTTGAACTGGGTCCTGTCTTTACAGACTCTGCCCAGTGGGAACCTCCAGGTGTGGGCCGAAAGGGCAGAAGAAGTTTGCCAAGGAGGCTCAGGGCGCCTGGAGACTCTGTGCCAGACTAGGTGTGTTGGCTGGCAGGCATCCCGTGGTGATCAGTGCCTGCAGAAAACAGCCCCCACCGGCCAAGGACCACGCCAGGGGGTCCGGGTACTGTGGGAGCATTCCACGCAAGTCCACTTGACGTGACCGGCCCTCCTCTTGGCTTTTCATGGCTGCCTTTACTTGGGTTGCTTCCAAGCCTCCAGATAGGCTGGTCTAGGAGCTGAGAAGCTCTGTTTACAAAATCTCCAACACCCCCGAGGCCAAGGCCAGGCATTTGTCAGACAAGGGGATGGGAGTCGGTGGAGGTGGCATGGATATATTAGTCCAAGGTCAATTCAATTGACACGTCTCTGTGCCCTGACCTTGTTCCCTCCCAAGTCAGTTGTACTAACACCACCACCTCATGGACAGACCGACTCACTACAGATGGCATTGGCTTGATTTTGTTCTGTTAGTAAGAACTCTTCTCTGGGAAAATGAACTTTCCTGACATCCACTTCAGACTTCTAGGTCCGTGGGAATGCCAGAAAGGAAGCACAGCCCAAGAAAAATATCCTTAGGGAGTGTGAGCAGATTAGACCCATAGTCCTAGAGATTATGTGTGTATATAAATATATATACATGGATTTATTTTTATATATGAAATATGTATGAGATATGAGATATGTGTATATACATATGAGATTCATTTTGTGTGTGTGTATTAGCTCCAGCTAATCTGTATTCAATGCATCTACTGTTTAAATTTTTTAAAATGTTTATTTATTTTTGAGAGAGTGAGACACAGAAGCAGGGGATGGGCAGAGGGAGAGGGAGACAGAATGGGAAGCAGGCTCCAGGCTCCAAGCTATCAGCACAGAGCTTGATGTGGGGCTCAAACCCACAAACCGTGGGATCATGATCTGAGCCGAAGTCAGAGGCTTAACTGACTGAGCCACCCAGGCGCCCGTATTTTTATTTTATTTATTTAAGGTAAATAAAAAACTTACATAAGGATTTAAATAAATATTTATTGGAAGCTATAATATAAATATTACATATTTATTGCCCATCTCTAGGGCAACCTGGAGATGTTCCTTTCTGTCTTTCACGCACTTCTCAGGCTTCAGACTTAAGATTTCTGCTCCTCCCTAATGTGTATTTTCACTTGATTTCATTGAGATAAAGGTCACTCAGCCTCTGGGCCTCAGGATGCTTATCAGTGATAAATGCTAACGACGGGCATTGGTCACAGACATAGGACAGCTCACTCCGGCTTGGTCTGGGCAGGCACTCGATGGATGTGGAGGTGGATGTGAGGCAGGTGGTGATGAGGCAGCAATGGCTTTTGGGGAGCTATAGACTTAGAGGGTTCCCTGTGCCCAAGGCCAATGAATTTCAGGAAGACCCCGTAGTCCTTGCCCTCCAAGGACAGCCTCCTCCCCCTCAGTTAGTCCAATGAGTTAACTCCTCAGAGCTTGGGAGCTTGATACCCAAGTGTATCTACTGCTTTTCAGTGTTGTAAAAATGCACAAAAGATGGAGAAGCAAAGCCATGTCTGAAGTCTGGTGATTTCACCAAGAATTGAGTGATCTGGAGATGGTGGGTCCTGTCAGTGTTTTTGGACATCTAATCAGCACGCTCTCCCTTGAGGTCCCTTGAACCTGGGGTAGACTGCAGACACCTTAAGCAGCATTGCATTATGATATCGAGAACACACAATGAAGGCTCTCGTTTCATTCACTCTCCATGTGAACCAGGGAGCCTGGGGCAGAGCTTAGAGGGCAGGATACAGCGAAGATGCCCCATTCAGCTTCCAGTCCTCTCCGCTTGGCTGGAGGTGAGAAGTTACCAGGCAAGACAACTCATGCCAGCTGCTCATCGGCCCAGGGCAGCATGAATCCGTACACTGTGGTGCAGAACACACACACCGCGGCCCAAAGGTGCAGGTTCCTGACCCTCTGGGACACGTGAACGTGTCTAAGGCTAAGACTCTACCAGGACTTGGTTTCCTCATCTCTCAAGTGAGGAGGTTGATCTTAATGACCCCTATGTTCTCCTTCACAGTTAACATTCTCTAACCCTATAAAACAGTTAACATTCTCTAACCCTATAAAAATATAAAAAGTTTGCATTTAACTTTCTGTATGTGCCCAAGGTACTAGGGGTATCATAACCATGACACAGAGTCCGAAACGGCAGAAAATCCAGTGTTTCTGTTCAATGCAGAATTCAGACTGGCCAGCCTCCGAGTCATATCAAAATATTGATTGATTTGTAGAGAACTCAGTGGGTCTGGAGAGACAAAGAATTGATGCTAATGGTGGTTTGCATTCTACGGTCACTAACGGTAGCCAGCCGAGCAAGGATGAAATGTGTGCAAGAGAGATAACTGGACACCCTCTGCCAGGAGTCACTGACTGGCTTGGCAATGAGCTATCGAGGGGCTGCGCCCAGCCCCAATCCTGCGAGAACATACTTCTGGAATGTAGTGTGTATTCCACTCACAGGGCATCTTACAGATACAGAATCTGGCTCAGAGGCTCTCGGTAGAGCCCAAGATTCTGCATTCGTAATACGCTCCTGGAGGAAATCCAGATATACAGATGCATGCCGTCAAATGGGTGTCCTGCGAAGTTTTCTCCTGGGTGTTGGATGAGGGCGTCCAGTCATGGTTCAGAGGATGGAGACAGCCCCGAATGATAGAGGGGGAGGCACCACTTTTCTTAGAAGAGGGGGGTCAAACCAGTCTGAGAAGAGACCGTAGCTGTGGTTCAAGTGCTTCTGGATAATTAGAAGTAACTGTTATGGGAAAGGGACGGAGAGAAAGGGGGTTTCACAGGCGCAGGAGCTGAGTGTCGGGGTGACTGCAGTGCTATTAAAATGCAGTCATGACTGAGACACAGAGCCCCTTAGCTAAAGGCTCTGGCCTTTCTGTCCTTTGAATTGAGGTTTGCCTTTGACTTAATGGAACAATTTTCTTCTGGTGCCACAACAGCCATTTCATTCCAAGATGGATTGCAATGCGAACTGATCTTTTTCCATTTCGGGTCCCAAACCGCAGCACAATTAGTTTCTAAATAAATGTCAGTGGTTTCTGGGGGCGGCTCTGGAAGCGAGGCTGGAATGAAAGTGGCCGGCCACAGAGAGCGTCTATGTCAGCCATCATCCCCGAAAGGGCTCGGGGTTCTGACTGCACCCTTTGCACTTCGACAACCCCGTATTTCCAAGGTGCTGATGCAGATGAGCCCTCTCTACGCGTTTTTGATGCAAACTAGTCTAAAAGACAGAAAGAAGATGGAGTTTGGAACGTTGACACACTGTTTTTAATGTTTATTTAGTTTTGAGAGAGAGAGAAAGAGAGAGAGAGAGAGAGACAGAGTGCTAGTGGGGGAGGGGCAGAGAGAGGGAGACAGAGATTCCAAAATGGGCTCCAGGCTCTGAGCTGTCTGCACAGAGCCTGACGCCGGGCTCCAACCCATGAACCATGAGATCATGACCTGAGCTGAAATCGGATGCTTAACTGACTGAGCCACACAGGCGCCCCAGACACATGTCTTAACGTAAACACAGGACACCTCTTCCACAAGAGTTGTATGGGCTTCTGGGAACTCATGATCTTTTTGTCTTGACAGACTGATACATGCAGAGAGGACTGTCCACACCACACTATCCTTTGATCTGAGTGAGGACAGATATTAGAGGTTGAATAGCATCCCCTAAAATTCGGATGTTGAAGTCCTGACCCCCAGTATCTCGGAACTGACCTAGTTGAGAAATAGGGTCCCGCAGATGAAACTAGTTAGACAAAGTGACCCTGGAGTAGGATGGACCCCTGATCTCATCTGACTGGTATCTTCATACAAGGGACAAATCTGGACACAGATGTACCTGTAGGGAGAACGCCACCTGAAGATGAGGGCAAACATGAGGACGAAGCATCATCTACGAGCCAAGGACACCACAGATGGCCAGTGAAACGCCAGGTGGCAGGGGAGAGGCGTGGAACGGCCCCTCCCTCACAGCCATTCTGCTGAGACCTTGACCTCAGGCATCTAGTTCCCAGAAATGTAAGACAACACATTTCTGCTGTTGAAGCCAGCCGGTTTGCGGTGCTCTTTCACATCAGCTCTGGGGTGGTTATACAACAGACTGATAATAAAGTTACGTATCAATAAAATTATACAGTTATATGTATGGCCTTGGAAAATCTCTTTTAACCTCTAAAACAGAACAGTTGGAGCAAGTGGTTAATGAAATCCCTTGCATTCCGTGGTTCCCTGAGATGCTGATATATTGGTCCATTTAGTGCCATTTGATGGATAGCACCTGCCAATGAGAGAGGAGAAGCGACAGGTGCCCTCAGAAGAGGCCGAGCACAAGTGCAGGAGATGGAGCTTAAACCACCAAGTGACCTGGCAGAAGCGTAAGCCCGTGGGCCTCTCAGATGCTACACAGAGACTGGACCGTGCCTGGGAGAGGGGGACCCTGGTAGCAGAGGGCAGTCTCTGCAGAAAGCCAGGATGACTTAGGCAGGGCGGGCCACCGCCCCAGGCTCCTCCTCCTGCACTCAGCGTGATCTGGAAGCAGCAGTTAGCGATCAGGCCAAGAGTTCAGGTCCCTGGATTTCTGGCCTCCAGCATCGGCAGTCAGCAAAGGGCAGGCAGGACCGGTTCACAAGGTACCAGCTACCAAGGAAGGCAATCTCATGACTGTTAGGGAATATATGTTGAATGAGGCCCTTGGGAAGTTGACAGGTGGGAACCCAGAGTCATCATGATTTGGGTATGAAAAGACACAGGACCTCCTGCTGTAGTCACTGGCGGATGACCTATGGGCATTTGGGTTACGTGTTCACCTGTGACCAGGACGGATCAGGGACCATTCCAGGCCGTTCATCACTGACTTCCCTAGTCAGTACCTTGCACGCTGCAAACTTTCAGTTTGTTGCATGATAGG
The DNA here is from genome assembly GCA_004023785.1 of Mungos mungo. Lineage (NCBI taxonomy): Eukaryota > Metazoa > Chordata > Mammalia > Carnivora > Herpestidae > Mungos > Mungos mungo. The sequence goes on along the minus strand of PISW01000450.1, from coordinate 574,684 downwards.
ACAAGGAAGTGGGACTTTGTTCCAGGAATAGAGAAAACGATTAGTCAATTTAGTAATGAGGGTTGTGTTACCCTTCTAGGCTCAACTTTAATTAGCTGTTTATCTGAATTAGTTTTATGGTCATCATTACATTGATTATATTATTTAGTGCCGGTGGGTGAAGAATAGTGTGTGCAATCACAAACGTTGGCTTAGCAATTCAAGAATTTCAACCGGAAAGGCGGAGTTAAGTTTCCCCACGTTACCAGTCAATAAATATTAACTGACGCTGATGTGTGCAGGGCACTGTGCTGGGCACTTGTGATCAAGGTGCGTGTCACATATAAAATAGCCAATGATTATTCAGAATAATACCGTAAGCAGAATCCCACATTTCCCTGTTTTCTCTGCTTTTGTACTCAGGCTTTTTCCCCTTCCAGAAATGTCCTACCTTATAAAATGTCTCTCATCTGACTAAGCCGATTTCTTAAATTACTTTATCTGCCAGTTTCCTCCAGGTCTGTGGAATGGAAACATCCTTTCTTTTTTATGCCTATAACTCCTTGCAAGTCTCTCATAGAACACGTGTTTTGCCCTGTTTTCTAGCTACTCACTGGTGTCTTCTCTCTCTTACTAACTTACATGTTCCCTGATGTGGTACGTTGAGTAGTGTTCTCCCAAAATTCATGTCCACTCGTAACCTCAGAATGTAATCTTATTTTGTATTTTTTAAAACAAAAAAAATGTTATTTATTTTTAATTTTTAAATTTTTTTAATGCTTATTAATTTTTGAGAAAGAGACAAAGCACAAGTGGGAGAGGGGCAGAGAGAGAGGGAGACACAGGATCCAAAGCAGGTTCCAGGCTCTGAGCTGTCAGCACAGAGCCCAGTGCAGGCTCGAACTCACAAACCACAAGGTCATGACCTGTGCCAAAGTCAAATGCTTAACTGACTAAGCTGTCCAGGCACCCCCAAATTTTTTTAATTAAATTCAGGTTAGTTAACATATAGTATAGTATTGGTTTCAGGAGTAGAATTCAAGTCTTATTTTGTATTTTTTTAAAAATTTGAGTATAGTTGACATATGATGTTACATTAATTTCAGGCATAGAACGCAGTGACTCAACAACTATACATTACGCTATGCTCCGCAAAAGTGTACTTGCCATCTGTCACCATACCATGTTAGTACGGTACCATTGACTCTATTTCTGCACTGTACCTTTTATTCTCATGATATTCATTCCATAACCAGAAGCTCCTATCTCCCTTTCCCCTCGGCCATTTTGCCCTTCACCACACTACCCCCTGCCCTCTGACAACCATCAGTTTCTGCTTTAGTTACAGGTTTGATTCTGACCTTGTTGAAATAGGGTCTTTGCAGAGTTACAGATCTGGAGATCATCCTGGCTTTAGGGAGGGCCCTAAGTCCCATGACTGATGCCCTTGTAAGAGAGAGGAGGTTGGCACACAGAGAGACACTGAGCGAGAAGGCCATGTGAAGAGGGGGACACAGGTTGGACCCAAGAGGTATGTTGCTGGGAGCCAAGGGACACGTGGGCCCACCAGAAGCTGAAGTAAAGGGCAAGGAAGGAGTCTCCCGTAGGGCCTCTGGAGGAAGTATGGCCCTGCTGCCTCTTGATTTCATACTTCTGGCTTCCAGAACTGTGAGAGGATACATTCCACTGTTTCTAGTCACCCAGTTTATTGTAATGTGTCCTGGCAGCACAAAGGGACTGATACATCCCAGTATAAAGCATGATTTCCTTTTGTAGTCCCTCAAACTTGCTCATAAGCATTTGTGAAAATATAACCTCTGCACGTTGTTAATCTTTGTTTATTTGTTTCTTGCCATTGTGACTCAAAAAATACTAGTATCAATTGATTAATCAGCCATCAAGGACCAAGCAAACTCAGATTATATTAATTAGTTATCTTTTCCCTGATGTGAGTCCTGGGGGATACATGAGCCTCTTGTGTACAAAGGAACAGAGCAAGACTACTTAGACTGGGTACAAGCAGCGGCCCTGCTGGTCCAAATATCTGAAGGAGGCCCCTCGCTGCTGGAGGGAGCCCCATACTCATTGTGAGAGGGGGGCTCTGGGAGAATCTAGGTCCACTCTCTGTGGCCCTCCGTAAATCCAGTTTCTGGATTCCTCGCAGGCTCCTCAAAGTGCATGTGGACAAGAAGCAGTATCCCAAACAGTCACACAAAGCGCACCCAGGAACCTGGAGCCAAGGATGACCTCATGTTCAAGTAGAAAAGACTTTGTCACCATTTGAAGTGGCCTCCCAGTGGGCACGGGCTTTGAAAGGTCAGGATCAGATTTTCATTTCTTCGAGTTCAACATTGGCTCGCCAACCCACCTATTCCTTTTCTTTTTAATGCTTATTTATTTTTGAGAGAGAGAGAAAGAGAGAGTTGGGGAGGGGCAAAGAGAGAGGGACAGAGGATCCAAAGCAGGCTCTGTGCTAACAACAAAGAACCTGACGTGGGGCTCAAACTCACAAAGTGTGAGATCACGACCTGCCCCAAAGTTGGACTTTTAACTGACTGAGCCACCCAGGCGCCCCACCCCCTGACCTGTTTCTAATGCACAAGCACTTTTGGGAGACCTGCTCAGACACATACTAACGTGCCAGTGGCTCTATATTAATCAAAACTTGACATCGCTAACATATATTTAGTGCCCCTCATGATAGAAACTGTACAAAGTACCTTACATGTATTTGATCATTAAATTATCATGGCAACCCTACTAAGTAGGTATGTAAATCCCCATCTTAAATGTGTAAACTTGAGCCTGGAGATGTGAAATAACTTGCTCAAGGTCACACAACCAGTCTGTGGTGCTGGGTCCCCAGCCCAGGCTGCTAGCCCGAACTAGTACTGCTTTCCAAAGGGCCCCTCTGCTGCCTCAAAGGCATGAGCCCTTAGGAGGGTGCTGGTTACAGGAGGGAGAAGGGAAGGCAAAGGGGAGGGCAGCTACTGACGGTCAACTTCACCGTCTTTTCCACGTACGGGTCCCCTCTGGGATGCAAAAGGGTTGTTTAAAGCAAAGTGGTTGAGAAATTCCATGGTAGCTGAACACATCCGCTAAGCAGGCCCCGGGGACTTACTGTTTCCTGTATGAAGACATCCCCTCGGATCTTTACACTGGAACCAGGATGTGACTGCCCCCAACTTCACTTTGTGGACCCTTTCCCAGGTGTCCTGGTCAACCATCGTCAGAAGGCTTTGCATTTAGCTGAAGGGGTAGGAGAGAGTCCATTTCAGTGAGAGCACGCATAGGCCAAATGCACCCTTCCAGAGCTTCCTGCTTCTATTAGTTTGCTCATTCAGATTTAAATGATCTGTCCTTGTCAGGCCCTTTCCCATTCATAATTATTTGTGTGATGGGTTCAGTGTTGTTATTCTATTATGACTCACAAACCATGGCCGAATTACTATGTCAATTGATATAGCTTATAAATTATTACATCAACTGCTCTGCAATTCCATAGTAATGCCTTTGCCCCAACCCCTCATGAATTAAAAAAGAAAAAAAAAAAGATCCTGCAAGATTTTAGTCCGGAACATGCCAGTATGGGGCTGTTTCTTTGACTTCCTGCCTCAGTGGTATTTCCTGGAGTCGCAGGTTATTTAATGCTTACATGGTGACATCTGATCTTTCTTTCTATTGTCCCCTGGTGGCCACTGGAGCTCTCTCATTCACACGCAAGCTCCAGTGAAAGCAAAGAGAAGGCAGCTTCGCTGCAGGGCTCCCCACAGCTGTGCTTTCTAGTATTTGCCCAAATGGCTTCCTACAGTAACAGCGATCACCAAAGCTCTCTGTGTTGAGTAAGCAAACTTCATTTTAACCACGCCTGGCTCGGAGTGTTACAGCCCTATGAGTTATTCTAGAACAGAACCCAGACCCGCATTTTTCAGCCAGGGCACCCTGGTATGGGAGTGCACCCTCCTCAACATGGATCGCTGGCAGATTTGTTGGTAAAGCTGAGGTAGTTGTTCAGAGAGGGGTGGGAGCTGGGGATGCAGCCCATCATGTTGTCTAGAAAGCAGCCCTGGGCTCTCCAGACAGTAACATGCATTGATTCCTGGCAAACTGGACTCTACCAGTGGCTCTGGGTCCCTTGCCTACTGTTAGTGTCTGGAGTGTAGCCATTTGCTCTGCCAAGTTCATTACCAGGTCTTTGGAGGCACTTGTTGAAAAATCCTGTGTTTTGGGGTTTGTGGGGAGAACAGAAAGAGTCTATCCCTTTTAGACAAACCATTTCATGGGCCAGGCTCAGTAGCAACATATCTATATTGATGTGAAGAGTGTGACTGGTTTTATCTCTACCCACATATCTTCTTTTGACCTCTTGGGGAGAGCAATTCAAGAGAAAGAAGGTGATGGAGGAAGGAACCATTTCTCCTGTGCCAAGTTCCTGGTGCTTCCTGAGTGTCCACGGCTTGAAAAGGAATGATTGGTAAGGGCAAAAAGGAGGCTGAGCCCAGCTGAGTAAGCCAATGCTAAACCTCTGAGCTGTCCGTGTTATCTTGGGAGGGGCACAGAATTGGCACTAGGCTGTAGTAGCAGATGGATGTCCAAAAAGACTACGCTATGTTTGGCTCCCACTCAACGGGCCGCCAGGCTTGGTGAGTCACTCAGTGTTTCCCACTCCTCCAGGGGCTGTATCATGAGTGGTATATCTCCCTGAGTGGTAAGATTCATGCCAACTGATGATATCACAACCAACTGATGATATCACAACCCAAGAGTTGTTAAAGGACTGTGATGTCAAGCTGTTAGCCACACTCCCATTGTCCAATCTAACTAAAAGCCTTTGTTTTCATACATGGAAACTCAGGAGTGTTCATGGAAGTTCTCACCATCTGACTCATGGGCAAGCAGTGGTATGTAAGGATTCTCCAAGGGACCACAGACTGATTTCTCACAGGGTAGTGAGAATTGCTCATCATTTTGCACCACCAAAATTCTTCTTACTCCAGTGTCATCCCCGGTGGTAGGTACATCTGACTTGAAATGGCTCATGTTGAAAACAAAAATGAGACAAAAACTTATCCTTGATCTTATTATATTCCCATCCAACCATGGCTCATCTCTCTGTTTCCCCTTATGGCAAAATTCCTCAAAAATTATGTATTATCACCTTCTCTATTTTCTCACTTCCCATTCTCTCCCGGCCTGCTTCTTTATTCCCACCACTGGGACCACTGACCTCTTACTGAATCCAGAAGTCCGTTCTCTGATCCATCTTACAAAAATCCCAGCGGCTGTGGTCACAGTTGACTTTTCCCTCCTTCTTAAAACTTTTTCTTCTCTAGGGTCCCATGATACCCCATTTCCTCAGTTTTCCTCCTGTCACATTATTGCTTTTTCCCACTCTCTTCCTGCTTGTTCTCTTCATGTTAGATCCCCCAGGATTCAACCTCTGGATCTTTTCTCTTGCCTTCTCTTCTCTTTGTTTCTCTCCTTTCTCATTACCAACCCCGCCCCCATTCTTTTTTCCACGCTCTATCCAGTAAACTCTCGTGGTCTCCCACCATCTATATATTCATGGCTCTTTCTAGTCCTCCTCTGTTCCCTAAGTAAACTGACTATATGACATCTCTGCCTGTATGTCCAATAGACACGTCAAATTTAAATGTCCAAAAGTAATCCTTTGATGTCTTTCCAAAGTCCATTTCTCCCCCAGGGCTCCTTTGTGAGGCCAATGGCTCCATCATCTACCCAGTTGCTCACGTCCAGATCTTAAAAATCATTAATCTTTGGCTCTTCTTTTTCAGTGGTACCCCACATTCAATCAACCAGCCCCATTGGCTCCAACTTCAATATATATCCCAGAATCTGACTCCATCTCAGCAGAGCTGACTGCAACTCTGATCCAAGACCTGGTCTCCTGTCTAGACCACAGCAAGAACTCCTATCCCGCTTCCAGAATTTTCCACACTTTCCCTACTATAATGCATTCTCTATCTGACAGGGGAAATGATCTCTTAAAAGTAGAAACCCAGGGTGTCTGGGTGGCTCAGTCGGTTAAGCATCCAGCTTCGGCTCAGGTCATGATCTCATGGTTTGTGGGTTCAAGCCCCATGTCGGGCTCTGTGCTGACAGCTAGCTCAGAGCCTGGAGCCTGCTTCCCATTCCGTATCTCCCTCTCTCTTTTGACTCTCCCCTATTCCCACTGTCCCTCTCTGTCTCTCAAAAATAAATAAAGAACATAAAAAAAAATTTTTTTAAAGTAGAAACCCACCATAACACCCTCTGGTTTAAATCTTGCTAGTGGTTTCTAATCACATTACAGAACAAAATTAAAGCCACTTGTCCTATATGTGAGACCTGCCATGATCTGACCCCCGTTTTCCCCACCTCCCATCTCAGCTTGCTCACTGAGCTCGGTCATGCTGGCCTTATTTCAGCCCTCAGACAGCCCTGGCTTGTTCCTGTCTCCGGGACTTTGCACTTGCTATTCTTTCTGCCTGGAATGCTTTTCCCCCAGACCCCTGCATAATTAATGCAGTACTGATTACATCTCAGCTTCACCATCGCCTCCGGAGACAGACCTCATCTGACCACCCAAGCTTAAAGCAGCTCTTAAACCCAGTCCTTCTCTCTTCTCCTTACAGTTTGTTTTCCACAAATGTTTTCCACATTTTGTATTTTTTAAAACAAAAAAACAAAAAAAATTTTATTTATTTTTAATTTTTAAATTTTTTTAATGTTTATTAATTTTTGAGAGAGAGACAAAGCACAAGTGGGGGAGGGGCAGAGAGAGAGGGAGACACAGGATCCAAAGCAGGTTCCAGGCTCTGAGCTGTCAGCAGAGAGCCCAGTGCAGGCTCGAACTCACAAACCACAAGGTCTGAAATCATCTATTTGTTTGTTCATGGTTTGTTTTCTCCCACTAGACCATAGGAGAGCAATCCTGTCTGTCTTGTTCACTGCTATTTCCCTAACTTAGGCTCATGCCTTCCTCATATTGTGTTCTCAATGAACATTTGTCGTGTGAGTAAATGCTCCCATTATATTAAGTTCTATACCTTATCACTCCTTCTGGAGGGAACCAACATGGTTTCTAAAAGCACAGGAAGTACCTAGATCTATTCTTTTTAGTAATTCAGATTTCTGGGCCCCATCCCAGGCTTTATTGATATACCATTGAAGGCATCCTGATCTTTAGAGCCTTGCAGTGGGATGAGTAGAGGACAGCATTTGGCTGATAGAATTTGAGTTTAGTGGTCAAGTCCTTCATTTCATTGGAGTAAAAATGCTTGAAACCACCAGATTGCGGTTGTTGGTGGAGATGGAGAGGGGATGAGAAGCTGAACCCCATGACATGAGCCCATCTGACTGTTGAAAACCAAGGTCCAGTCTCACCCACTTTGGCAGCTAAGTGATTCTGCGAATCGCCAGGGCACCCATTAGTTCAAGGAAACCTCTTTCCCTCACATGTCCTTGAGCTTCACAGTCTAGAACTCCTCTGCCGTCCAAGCCAGTAGCCACAATTTCAATTGGAATTAATCAAAATTAAGGCACTTTCATCTGTGTTCGTTTTATTAAAATTAAAATAAAATAAAATTAAGAATTTCATCCTGGAGGCTCAGTGGCCATAGTTGAAGTCCTCACTGACCACGTGAGATGGTGGCCGCAGTATTGCACCATGTCCTCCCATCATTGCAGAAAGTTCTGTGGGGCAGAGGTGGTCTAGAAAACAGGCTCGTGGGGCAGTTAGGGCCTCCACGTGCTCATGTTACTGCCTTGAATGCCAGTCTTGTCAGTCCTCAGTGCAACTGAGCTCTATCTTGGTTAAGCAGTAGGTCTTGTGAGGCCTGGGAATTTCAGTTGAGCAGGTAAGAAGCCACTGAAAACAGCTTGTAAAAACCTGTGCCAGCGGACTTGCCCACACATGCTCCTATCGCTCTGGGAGACGCACATTCCCACTGAGACCTACCATTGTTGCCTCAGAGGACCTGGGGAGAGCACTTCTCTGGAGCAGGGAATGTACTTCCCCTAGCTTGCTCTCCTTGAACTCAGAGTCCAAGGTCACTCAAAGAAATATTATCAGGATTTGTTATGTAACTGTTTCTCTGGGTTATATTCTCTATCCCCAGTGAGACTGTCCATCACTTTAAAGCAGGGGAAATAACTTATGCTTTTATATTATCTCCTCCCCAGCATTTCACATACAGATGATAAACACTAGCACTTAGTCTAACTTGTATTATAATTAGTTCTGTACATAGTTCTCTTTGTTTGCTCATGAGACTCTCAAGGGCAAGGATAATATCTTATTCCCTTCTCTGCAGCATTACTATGCATAATGCATAATTGTTTTTCTATGTATATTCATTAGACTGAGTGGATGGTTGGACGAATGGATGGGTGGATGGACGAATGATTGGACAGATGGATGGACTCACTCAGACCCGCACTGACAGAAAATCCCATGTTTCAGTAAGAACCTTTCTGGTGATATATCGTTTCTCATCTGGGGACTTCAAAGGAATTAAGCACATTTCTTGCTTCTGAAGATGAGGAGATATATCCTCCAAGTCAACAATGAGTGGATAAATGAGGGAAAGCTTTTCTAATGTCATCTCAAGAGCCTTCTCTTGGGATTTCATCTGAAAAGCCATTTCCTTTTTCTCTTCTCTTTAGTAGAAAGCCCAGCTAGGGAAAGAACAAATGTAGCTCAAAAGGAAAACAGAGCGATAGGAGCATGTGTAAGAAATTGTGTACGTGCTACATGAAACATTCAGCTTCCAGGAGCACTTTCTGTTATTCTCTGAAAACCCCAATCTCGAACGCGCACGAAGACTGTTGATATTCCTCCCCAGCATCTTGTCTCTTAGGGAGAGGAGAACGAGGCTGAATGTAGCACAGCCTCAGGCACGTGACACAAAACCGGGCACGGGGCAACTCGGAGCCGCCCGTGCACTGGGGCACATTGATTATCCTCCAGTTGTCTGCTCGCGTCCAGGAGATTGGGGCCCTAATGGGAAATCCAGTCGTGCTCATTCAGGACAACACGGGCAGACGGGTTGTGCCCTGTCATACTGCTTTGTGTACTGGCTGCTTGTTCTGTTTTGCAAGCGTCTCTGATTATAAAAATTATTCACTTTCGTTATGGAAATACAGAAAGGTACAAAAGAACTACAGAAAAGTAGAGGGAAAACTAAAAGTGCTGGAGCCCTGTCACGCTGAGCTAACTGCTGCTTATAATTTCCTCTATTTCCTCCTTGTCCTTTATCCATACGTGTATGACACAAATATATCCAGCTGTATCTTTTCTGGGATAATTGAATCATATTCACGCTTTATTTGATTTTTTTTATTTAAAACACATTACTAAAAGTATATCCTCATGCCATTAAATATTTGTCAATGCAAAGTGGTCTATAGTAAAAAAAATAATAATCCTCTTCTCCTCCCCCCAAATGTATAGGCTATAACTTGACATGCGATTTGGGAGGGAGGTTTGTAGCTTTAAGTTCCTATATTAAGAAAGAAGAAAGACTGGGGCACCTGGGTAGCTCAGTAGGTTAAGCATCCGGCTTTGACTCAAGTTGTGATCTCACAGTTCATGACCTTGAGCCACACTTTATGTAAGATCGATCCCAGCTCTGTGCTCTGTACTCTCTTTCCCTCATGGGAATTCTCTCTCTCCTTCTGTCTCTGCTCCTCACTCATTCGTGATCTCTCTCTCTGTCAAAAATAAATAAATAAGGGGTTCCTAGGTTACTCAGTTCATTAAGTGTCCAACTTCGGCTCAGGTCATGATCATGCAGTTTGTAGGTTCAAGCTCCACCCTGGCTCTGTGCTGACAGCTCAGAGCCTGGAGCCTGCTTTGGATTCTGTGTCTCCCTCTCTCTCTGTCCCTACCCCCGCTCTGTGTCTCAAAAATAAATAAATGTTAAAATAAATAAATCAGGAATAAATAAAGTACACTAAAACTTCATAGTTTAAAAAAACAGAAAGAAGAAAGGGTAAAAATTAACAGGTTAAACATCTAATTTAAGAACTTAAAAGAGAAAGAGCAGAATTAACAAAGTTCCAAACAGGAAATTAAAGTCATCAACCCAGAAATGCTTTAGATTTTTCTCTTGTATCTTTTTTCCGTTCTGTGCTTGGGACCTTTTGATCCTAATATTTAGATATGTTTCTTATTAAAAGAGCTTGTAACTAGATATTTTAAATCCAGTCTGCCATCTTTGACTTTTAATTTTTTTTAATGTTTATTTATTTTTGAGAGAGAAAGACAGAGTTCATGCAGGGTAGGGGCAGAGAGTGAGAGAGGGAGACACAGAGTCTGAAGTAGACTCCAGGCTCTGAGCTGTCAGCACAGAGCCAGATGCGGGGCTGGAACTCAGGAGCAGTGAGATCATGACCCAAGCTGATATCAGATACTTACCCAACTCAGCCACCAGACACCTCCATCTTTGATTTTTAACAGAGGCATTTAGTGGGTCTTCATTTAAACAGAATTACTGAAATATTTTATTTCTTTATCTTATTTTGTGTTCCATAACTCTCTCCAGATTTTGTCTCATGTTTTACCTTCTTTGAGGCTGATTTTCTTTCATTTATTCCTACTACTTTGAAAGTTACAAATGTAATTTTCTTCTAGAGTTTATCCAGGACTGTTAACAAGCATACTTCACTTATATTCTAAATTTAATTAATAAGTTTCCTTCCTTCTGCACTTTCTAGTGACATTAGAACACTTTAACCCTGTTACCCTTCCAATTTCTCTAATGGTCCTGTGTATTTCATTTCTATCGTCATTGTTTTATACACTCAATATTTTTTGGATTCATTCATACATTTGCCACTTTCGTGGCTCATTATGCCATTTTTCATCTCAGTATTTATACACAAGATAACTTCTCTCTGCTTCAAACAAGCCCTTAGAATTTCTTTTAATCACAGCCTGTTTTTTCTTGCCTGATAATGGCTTTACTTCACTTTTGTTGTTGAACGGTATTTTCACTGTACATGTGGCTTGAGGTTGGAGGCTGCCTTCCCCCAGCATGTTAAGTATATTTCCACTGTCCTCCAGCACTCTTGATTGCTATTAAGAAGTCAGTTGTAAAATTGTTATTTGTTTGTAAGTGATCTATTTTTGCCTGCTTTTTAGATCTTCTTCAGGTTTAGTATTTTAGCCCTTCCCGGGTGTACATTTTTTTCTTTTCTTTTCCCCTCTTTTGCAAATCCTGCTTGGGTTTCTTGAGATGGTTACTTCTGAGGATTGGAGTCTTTTGTCAATTCGAATCATTTCTCTTTATTTCTTTCTCTCGACTGTGAAATAGACCAACTGCTGGTCTGCCTTCCAGTTTTCTTTTCTTTTTAATGTTTATTTATTTACCTTTGAGAGACAGAAAGAGAGCACAAGTGGGAGAGGGACAGAGAGAGAGGGAGACACAGAATCCAAAGCAGGCTGCAGGCTACGAGCTGTCAGCATAGAGCCTAATGCGGGGCTCGAACTCATAAATGGCCAGATCATGACCTGAGCCAAAGTCAGATGCTTAACTGACTGAGCCACCCAGGCGACCATCTTCCAGTTTTCTAATTGTTTCTTCAGCTGTGTTAAGCTTCTCTGAAACGATCCATTGGCTTACAAAAACAGTTATAATGTTTTTCATTTTTAGAAATTCTGGTTGGATGATTTTTCAAATCTGCTTGAAAATTTTTATAATTTTTTGTCCCTCACTTATATTAATACAATTTGTTATGGGCTGAAATGTGTCCCCTCAACATTAACTATTGAAATCCTAACCCCCAGGGCCTCAGATGGGCTCAGTATATTTGGAGGTGGGCCTTTTATTCTTTTTTTTTTCAAGTTTATTTATTTATTTTGAAAGAGAGAGAGAGTGCACGCAAACAGAGATGGGAGAGAGAGAGACAGAGAGAGAGAGAGACAGAGAGAGAGAGAGAATCCCAAGCAGGCTCTGTGTTGAACGCACGGGGCCCAACATGGGGCTTGAACTCACAACTGTGAGACGGTGACCTGAGCCGAAATCAATAGTTGGGCACCCAACTGACTGAGCCCCCGGCGCCCCTGGATGAGCCCTCTAAAGAGGTAATTAAGGTTAAATGAGATCAGTGGAGTGGACAAGACCAATAGACTTGTCCCTTTATCAGAAGAGGAGATTAGTTCACAGAGACACACAGAGGGAAGACTACATGCAGACAGGCAGGAGATGGCCATCTCCCAGTCCCGGAGAGACCCCCTCAGAAGAAATTAATCCTGCTGACACCTTGATCTTGGATTTCTAGCCACCAGCATGTGAGCAAATAAATATCTACTGTTTAAGCCACCAAGTGTGTAGTAGTTTGTTATGGCAAACTAATACAGACCCTTGATTTTTTAAATTTTCCTTTAGACGCCGTTTAAACGACTTGTTTTATATTCCTTGGCTGATAACCTCGTATCTGAAAGCTTTTAGAAGCTGAATCCTTTTTTTTCCTTTTTTCAGTGGTGTTCTGCTTGTGGAGCCTGGTATCTTTGTGAGTTTTGTGATCTGTGCTGGTGAGCTCTTATTTTTTGAAAGTTTTATCAATGGAAAGTCATTGAGCTAAATCTGAGAGGCTTCACGTTTCCCAGCGCTATGAACCTAGGCTGCTGCCAAACCAGAAGCGGCCCACTCATTTTCAACTTGAGTTTCTTGGGACGACTCAGGTAGTGGGAGTTGAAGTTGGAAAATTATACAATGGCCTTGTGTTTATAAACAATCAAAGGGGAGATTTTGTTTCCTTCCCCAAGTACTAAGATTGAAGGGAGGTGATATTCCTTGATGTTTAGGGTAGTGGTGGTGGTGGGGTATGGGCTAGCGTATATCGACCTCATGCTTATATTAAAGATAGAATGCACTGGCGTCCCAATTTTCTGTGTGAAGGTCTTCTACAAGATTCTGTGCTTTGTGAAGTCCCCAGGCATTTTCTCCTGCGACCTGGCCACTGGAGCTTGACAAGCTTGTCAGGATGAAAGTCATATAGTATCGCAATAGTGTTTCAGGAAGCAATGTGTGTAAAGCCCTTGTCCATGCATTGAATGTCCTGAGCCCAAACTCTCTTGCTTCACGCAATCACAGGGCTCTTTGCAGAGATCATGCATTCCTACCACTATCTCTCTACTCGCCTTTTCTCTGTTTTCTACACCCTCCTTTGAAAAAGGAAATAGAAGAGCCATCTGTCTTGGAAGATATCCTGGTTATAGTGTCCTCTTTCAGAAAGTGCTAGAAATAACGGCAAAATTCAAAGGCAGAACATCACCCAAAGCTGTATAAAGACAGGGCCAAAATTCTTGCATTTGCCACATCCCTAAAGGAGAGCCTGCCAATGCTTCTATCAGGGGGATTGTTTGTTTGAAAAGTCTGACCCAGCATAGGAACTGAATCTCTTGCTGGAGACATTTTGAAGCATCATAACATGAGGCAGGTGGCTGAAAGTGTCAACCAACTTACCTGGCACTGCCTTTGGCATCCCCGAATGCGGAGTTGGATCCAATCTCCCATCTGCTCACTGAAAGCCCATGGCATCCAGCACAGGGTGAGGGAGGCGTAAACACTGATGAGTGAGTGGGCCTCAAGCGAAAATCTGACTGAGACAGACTCTACTCCTGATTGTTCCGTGGTTTTATATAAAAATTCCAGTGTGATTTATGATAAGCTTTTTATTTTCTTTCTTTGGAGTTCCTCTTATCCAGGGAGGTCATAGGAACGGGGTGACCCAAAGACCGATAGCCCCTCTTCCTCAGGCTCTTTGCTGACCAAAGCAATTTGTGCAGGTTTAAAAAAGAGTCCAGACAATAGGCACATTGACATACCTAATGACCTTCCTCATTTAGCTATGGTGGCCAGACCTCTTCAGACAGCCTCAGGCAATCACAGGGAAACTAAGCACACTTTCAAATTCAAAGTCAAGTCTACAAAGGGCTGGAGTCTGGGTATTCCCCTTGGACAAGGGCAGAAGTCAGCCATCGCCCTTTTATTACCAGCCCTCTGTGCCCCATGTATAACAGAATAAATCAGGCTATTAAACTTTACTTGCTTAATGGAAAATGAAAGGCATAGAGGGTAAATATTACTTAGGAGATGAAAGATCCGTTCATGCTGAGGAAAAGCTTAGATGAGAGCATTCTTTTTCTATTCATGAAAATGGTCACTTGGAAAGCAAGCTTGGGTTTAATATGAGCCTCATGAGCCTAAAAAACTGTACACGTACTCTTCGACAAATGAAATACTGATACGTCCGACAACAGATGATGGAATAAAGTGCCGTCTGTCTCTTTCCCTTTCTGGAAATAATATCTACAACCCCCAAACCATTCAAGAGACTCTCTGGAACCGTCTGAGTGAGAGTAACAAGAGCGAGGAAGACTAACAATCAGACGAGCGCTTGTCACTCAATATATATTGACTCTCCAGATCCGAAGTGGGATGCTAACGTCCCTCAAAGTAAATGAAAGAACTCCATAAAACCCGACCAAGAATGTGAGACTGGAGGCCGTTAAGTTTAAATTCCTGGAGAGAACACAGAAGAAAGAAGGCTGTTTCTATAGTGGTGTTGTAAACTTTGCCACTTGAGAGTGTGGGAGTCCTAGGATAGAACTCTAGTCCAAAGCTTTCAGTGCCTTCTAAGATCCCCGGCCCCAGCCTTGCTCACTGCAAGGTAGAGGAAAGCCACAAACTTAAAGTAGGAAGGTATTCAAAGCAGGAAGCCCAGCACATTTGTGCAGAAAACCTAAACAATAGTAATTATAAGTAAATGTGAAAGCTATGCTTCGTAACCTAAGGATATGATTAAAGCAAGCAGGGCTTAGAGGAAAATTTGTAAGCTTAAGCACTTCGCATTACTAAATAAAAAGTAATCAAACCAATGCATTCATGATTCAACTCAAGAAGTTTGAAAAGGAGCACCGAGTAATTACAGAGAGCAAAAGGAAGGAAGGAATAATGATGAGAGTTGAAATGAGTAAATTTTGAAAACTTAGATGTTTGGCAGAAAAGAAATGAATCCAAAATATAATGCTTTTTAAACAAAATAGATAAATCCTTACTCTCCCCCTTTCCGCAAATGGAAAGACAAAATGCAAATACAGAAAATTAGAAAGGAGAATCAGGAAGGAACACAAAGATGGAGAAAGTTGAAAGAAAAATTCTATGTTCAACCCTAAGCAAACAAATGTGAAGACCTAAGGAGTAAATGAAGCTGATACATTGGCTGCCAGGCCCACAGAGTTTCACATAAGAATTGTTTTAAATCTTTAAGACATAGATCGCTCTAATACTTTAAAAACTTTTCTGAGAAAGGAAGGTAAATGCTTCCAAAGTCCTATCCCTTAAAGCCAGCATAGCCCTGATGCCAAAACTTGGCAGTGATGGTGCAACCTGCACACCCAGAACTCACCAAAACAACAGACCAGTTTTACTAATAAATCAAACACAAAGACCTTAAATTAAATACTGATGGCTTACTTATAATTTTCTTTCTTGCAACTGATGCACTGTCTAACTTCTCCCTGACCAGAAGGGAAAAGGCAGCCCTACTACAAAAGAAAGAAACAATTAAACTATCTCAGCGATACAGAGGGGCACTGTGGGAAAAACTGACTTACGAGCCTGCCTCTGGATCAGAGTCGGGGTTCGAAGCACTGGGTGAAAGAATATTGACTTGGAATCAAGAGGTGGACTGTAGGAAGCTGGGTTTTCCAAGTCATAGAAAAGCTGGGGACAGAGATTACTCCCAAACCCAGACACTGACTCTGTTTTCTCCAATCAAGTAGATGTTTCTTTTGTGACAGTGAATGTTCCATTTAGGTAAATTCTTCCAAAATGATGATGTGGGCCTGGGATACAGTTCTACTTCCTGTCTGAAGGCGGCCATTGAGAAGCCCAAGCCCGTAGATGAGAGAAGCAGAATCTGGGCTCTGACGAGAGGGGAGGGATTCTTCGGAAGAAAAATAATGGCGTTTGTGAAGTAGACACAGCAGTCAGAAAGAAACCCAGTCATGGCCAGTGGTTGCTGACAAGGCCAGCACCAGTATGAGATTAGAACAAAGTCATTAAATGGTCTCCGTGGATGCCTGGCTGAATTCCCTCTGTTTAATCCCCTTAGGCAAACGGGCCCTTCTCAAGGGGCCTTAGACAGAGGCTCACACCGATTCCGGCCTGATGTGCCAGCCAGCTTTGGAAATGAGAGCAGGTATTCTGTGCACGCTGGGAGTAAGTACATGAGTCGGTTTGTGAGGTGTGGAAAGCCAATTTGCTAATGGCACAAGTAAGTCTTCCACAGAACTCCAGCCAAGCAGAAAGCAATGCAAGAAAACAAATCTTCAAGATAAGCGTTCAGTGAGGCTTTGTAGGAGCCAAGGAAGAAAAGAACCACAGCCACTACCTTCTCTCGGATCTTCCCAGGCCGACCAGGCCCCTGAGAGGATGAAGAGGAGAAGCCGCTCTAGCGCGTGGCCCATGGGGTTTGAGATCGAAACTGGCCTTTTGAGGGAACAGATTCAGGAGCTAGAAGCTGGCAGAGATACTTGGGACAGCTCCTCTACTTTCTAGAGGATTCCTGTCTCAGCCCGGTGGCCACAGCAATCTGCTGCGGGCTGGTCAGACGTCAGAGAATGGGTTGAAAGTCAGTCTGGCTGCAAGACCAGACTTTCAGCTGATAGAGTAAGTGGAGATCTTCCTCTGAGTAATTTCCTTCCTAATTAGCTGTAAAAAGAAGGGACACAGGGGCACCTGGGTGGCTCAGTCGGTTAAACGTCCACTTCGGCTCAGGTCATGATCTCATGGTTTGTGATTTCGAGCCTGGTGTCGGGCTCTGTGCTGACAGCTCGGAGGGTGGAGTCTGCTTTGGATTCTGTGTCTCCCTCTCTCTCTGCCCCTCCCCTGCTCATGCTCTCTCCAAAACAAATAAACATTGAAAAAGAAAAAAAAAAGAAGGGACAAAGATCAGCATTTAATGTTAAGATCTCAAAATTCTTGAGATCAGTTTATTCTTATATAGGTGTGGGCTTATTGTCCAGCATATGGAAAACTTTTTGTTTTAGATTTGCCACCTGCAGAGGTATAAAATGATGCTACACAAAAGAAATGTAATGCATCAGGAGCACCTGGGTGGCTCAGCAGTTAAGCATCAGACTCTTGGTTTCAGCTCAGGTCATGAGCTCACAGTTTCGTGGATCCGAGCCCCGCATCAGGCTCTACTTGGGATTCTCTCGCTCTCTCTCTCCCCAACTCGTGTTGTCTCTCTCAAAATAAATAAACAAACTTATAAGAAAAAAGAAATATAATGCATCAAATGGAGTTTTCAAGTAGCCACAGTAAGAGGTTAAAGGCGGGTGCCTGGGTGGCTCAGTTGCCTGGGATTCTGACTCTTGACCTCCACCCAGGTCGTGATCTCACTGTTTGTGAGATGGAGCACCACGCTGGGCTCTGTGCTAACAGCGCAGAGCCTGCTTGGGATTCTCTCTCTCTCTCTCTCTCTGCTCTTCCCTCACTAGCACTCTCTCCCTCTCTCTCTCTTTCTCAAAATAAATACAAACCTAAAACAAAAGGTAAAGGAATATGAACTTTGGGTGATAATGAAGTTACTGTGAAGTCATCAGCTGTAACAAATGTACCATTCTGGTGTGGGACCGCCACAGTGAGGGACGTGCGGGGACCGGAAGTAGTTAGGAACTCGGTACTTTCTCCTCAATTTTGCCGTGAACCTAAAACTGCTCTAAAATATAAAGTCTACTCTCTAAGAAGTCAAAGGAAATAGAAAAAAATCAATTTTAGTAATATATTTTCTTTAACTAAAGTATTATCACTTCAACATGTAATTGATATAATATCACACTAAGGAGCTATTTTACATTATATTTTCGGAATTAATTCTTGGAATTCAGCACATCCCAATTCTGAGTAGCCACTTGGAAGTACTTAAAAGCCACATGTGGCAGGTGGCTACCATGTGAGCCAGTGCTGTGCTGGCCATAAAGGATTTTATCACATGGCCCCTGCCTTCTGGAAGCTTACATTGTTATCCTCTATACAGTGATTTGGGGGCAGGGGGAGGATGCGGGGTAGGGACAGTGCTGAGATTACCTGTTAGGAAGATAGGAACTTCCCTAGTGTTTAGTGCCAAGTGCTAGTACCGGGCAGGTTTTACAAAGCTCTCTCCTCTTCTCAGGTGCTGGTTAACTAACAACTTTGCCACCCAACCAAACCCGTCAGAACTAATCCCTGATGGCTCAACAAACAGCCTCTACAGCAGCAACTGGGCCAACCCAAATTCACACTCCTCCTCTTACAGTATTTGCACGGCGTCCATTCGGCGTGGATTTGGGGAACAGCACAAAGCAAGAAAAGAATGAAACGGGCTCTCTGGGCCATCTCTGTAATTGACTTCACTTAAGGACACTGTGAACGCCTAGCCAGGACCAAAGCCAGTAGGGGACTGCTTCAGACGCACTACTCTTGACAGTCCTGAGGGAGGTCTGGCCCACACCTCCACAGTTTAGGGGAATAACTTTTAGACGTGCCTCATTGGTTCGCATCCTGCCAGGCGCCCAACCCCCGCCCCCAAGGGATGGCTGCAGCCGGCGCACCTGAGCCAGGCCTGGCTCTAATCCCTGGTCCGTGAACTTGACCAGCACTGGCTGCCAGGTGGTCCTCCACTCACACCCAGGTCCCTTCAGTGGCTCTTGTCTGGTTCACTGGCCTTAACTTCTTGCTCAACTCTGCTTTCCAGATTCTGCCGTCTCTCAAGTGGGGACACAAGTTCATCTCTGCCACAAGGACTCTGGGGAGCCCTCACCAAGGAGGCTTCGGGCCTTCCCTGCCTCCTCTCCCCACACGTGGTGGAGCCCCAGGTTAGCCCCTGCCCCCAGCATCTTGGGGAGACAAGGCCCCTCTGCTCCTGTCATCCACTGTACCTCCAGCTCCAGGGACATCTTCCCAAGTCTGCCGGAGCTGTGGCCCCTGCTATACTCAAGCTAGTGGGCTAATTTTGGAACATTCAACTTCTATATTGGGAAATTCCCAAAATTCAGAGCCTGAAATGCATTATCAACTTCTTTTGGAATTGATACTGCACAAATGCCTAACTCAAGACTTTTTCTGTCTGTGGGATCTGGGAACTCTATCAGACCACTGTGGGATGGCTTTCTTTGTACCTTATGTCCCCCTGTGTCACCAAATTAAAGAGGACAAATACTCCCCAGAAGATTTTCAACTATTACTTAAATGGCCTGTTCTCTGCAGTAATTTTCTTCTTTTCTAACATTAAAAGCTCCACTGCTTTTGAATTCACAGAGATGACCTGTCCTGAAATCTGTCACATAAAGAAAGAATCTGCAGCCAGGAAAGTGCATTTAATTCTGTCATTCGCTCTTGAGAATGTTTGATGTCCTGGAAGGGGTCCGCGTCACCAGTGAGTTGCACAGCTCCAGAGACAGCTGGGTTTGGCCAGAGGACCCTTGCTCCTTCTAGCACATCAGCTTCTCTTTGAGGGTTTCTCTGTGTACAGGCTGGCGACTGTGAACGTGTCCCATTCTTTCCTACAATGTCATATGCTCCACCCTCTACCATGATTTGGAGCTAGTGGCCTCCTCATGTTTGGTTTTGATGGCCCACCTGTTAGTAAAATGAGAAGGGGTCATACCAAACTGTCGCTTGACAGATCTTGTTGGCAGTCCTTTGAGTGCAAACCAAGGCCAACCCTCAAGCAGAAAGTAAATGCAGATGCCAAGGTGGAATTCTGCCCAACCGAGTCGGAGCTGAGCAGGTCTACACTGTGTGCTGTCTTTGCCACACCCTGGGATATATATTGTTGTTTGGTCCTACTGGAGGTGAGAGATGGAGAGAAAGTGATGTGTGCACAGGCAGGAATGAGGTTTTGCTGAATATCTGTACTTCCCAGGGCGTGTGTTGCATCAGGATTTCCTGAGCATAAGCCTGGGAGGAAGGTAAAGAGGTCTACTGTCGTCTGCACTCTGTAAAAATCCACTGGTTTAGGCATCAGTTTTTGCTCAACTCCAACTAAAGAAACGTTTTGAAATGGAAATCCTAAGACCTTTCTATTGTTCTGAATCAGATGATCCTCAGGGCTGCAATGCCCCAGCCTTCCACTAGGGGAGAGCCTAACGCAGCTCAGGCACCAGGAGGAGCCAGTACTGAAGCGTCTGACTTGGAACAAAATTGGATTTGTGTGTGTGTGTGTCTTCTAACTGGAAATACAACTCTCTGCTATATACTGGCTTCAGTATGATTTTGTGGCTGAATTTAATTTCGGTGCTGTCAGAGTGAATGTTACAGCTCCCTTTTTTTTTGTAATCTGAAAAGCTCAAAATGCTTTCTCTGTAACACCGGCTTGTTTTTGTTTTGTTTTCCCCCTGTTTCTATTATCAAATAATACATATAATCTTCTCTTCTTCCTGGCACTGAGCCTGGCACTACACAGAGTCACACAAGTGGGTGGGCTCATTTCTCCTTAGCATTGGCTAGCTTGAGGTCCATTTCAAGAGAGCCTCGTGTCTGCCATGGACCTCTGGAAACTGTTGGCTTGTCATTCAGCCTGTGCTGAAAGACCTTACAGTTGGTCCAATGTTCTCAGTCTAACATAGCCCCTCAGGCTTCAGTTTCCAACTGCTAGATAGGGATAATAATGTCCATGTCCTGGGATTTTTAGGAGGCTGATAAAGATACTCGTGTGAAAAGACAGAGCACAATGCCCAGCACATAGTAGGTGCTGAATCCAATACATTCTTCTCGTAGCCAAGAAGACTTTGGGCCATCTGGTTAGTTTTAAAGAAATCTCTCTCTAAGGCTATTTTTCCTCATATTGTTGAATGGCCTGTTCTCTCGATCAGTGTGTGATAAAGGTGCCCTTGCACAGAGAAATGGCGAGTGGGCAAATTGATAAGAGGAACCCATCTGTTAAGAACAGAGAGCATGATGTAGTTGTAATCAAAATGGATTAAAACCACTTCCCAAACTGGGTGGCCAACAGCACGCTGCCTCTGCAGAGCCCCACCTACATTTCTGGGAGTCTTCCAGAACATGGCATCACTTCCTACAGTGGTGCCTTCATCCACTCCTGATTCTGGGACTTCAACCTC
The DNA here is from genome assembly GCA_004023785.1 of Mungos mungo. Taxonomy (NCBI): domain Eukaryota; kingdom Metazoa; phylum Chordata; class Mammalia; order Carnivora; family Herpestidae; genus Mungos; species Mungos mungo. Next base: position 553,587 of record PISW01000450.1, on the reverse strand, counting down.
ATTCCAAGATGATAGACGTAGCAGTGCTTTGGTAGATGGTATTAAATGGAGGCTTTCCTACCTGAGAACTGAATTATCATTTTGCACATTCTTTGAGAAGTTCCCAGGATTTGATAAATGACTCCATGAATGTCTACATCCAATATTCTAACACCCTTGGGATCCTGGTTTACAGGCTACAAAATCCCCAACAATAAGATAGATTCAAGTTTAAGATTTATTTCCTTCTGCCCTCTTGGCTTCCCGGTTGGTACAAGACACGCATTCCAATGGAAACACATTACTAAGCATGGTTAAGCTGCATATAGCTTTATTGCCTCAGTTCAGCTACATTTTCTATAAGTAGGTTTTAGTGGATGGGCCTGGGAACTCTGCCATGATATATAATTTGGTAACAGTGGGATATGAGGCCCTCATTCTAAAAAACTGGCTCACCGACTTACTTTCAGAATTTACCTTCTTATAAATTGGGAACAGTCGGTTCTTTTGCAAAGGACTGGAACCAGAACTGATTCAGATAAGTAAGAGCATTTCTAAATGGCAGGAGGACCCACAGGAAACATTTGTAAGAGGGGTTGATGTGCCTCAGGAAGACAAGCAAGGACACGCTTTGGTTCTGAGATCATGCACCAAGGTCAGAGAGCAAGGTGACCGGATAATGGGCACTGTACTGCACGCCAGGCCCAGGGACCAATTCATGCATCTTAGAGAAGAAGAGAAGGGAAAAACAGACTGGGAGCAGGAACAGGAAAGAGTGCAGACGTGATTCTCAGAGTCATCAGGAAGGACCAGGGAGCACAGGACGACGCATGAGGACTTCTATAATGATGGGAAAGGATGTGAGGCATCCGGAAATGCCAGATAAATGTGTTGTGAGGGTTGCAAGGACCATAGGTTTTTAGCTCCAAACTGATATGGACTAGGAAACAATTGTACATTAAAAATTATTTTTAAGTGTGTATATGTATGATGTATACAGTCAAACCCTGGCTTGTGAGTGACTTTCTCTGTGAGTGTTCCACAAGACAAGCAAACATTTCTAATAAATTTTAACTTGATAAATGAGCGATGTCTTGCAATACGAGTAGGATGTAACGGCGAACGTTACATGATCACAACTGAGCCAACAGTTCTCTTTTTTTAAATATAGTTTATTGTCAAATTGGCTTCCATACGACACCCACTGCTCATCCCAACAAGTGCCCTCCTCAATGCCCATCACCCATATTCCTCTCTCCCCCACCCCCATCCACCCTCAGTTTGTTCTCTGTGTTTAAGAGTCTCTTATGGTTCGCCTCCCTCCCTCTCTGTTTGTAACCCGTTTTTTCCTCTTCCCCTCCCCCATGGTCTTCTGTTATGTTTCCATCCACATATGACTGAAAATGTATGGTATCTGTCCTCTGATTGACTTATTTCACTTAGCATATTACCTTCCGGTTCCATCCACATTGCTGTAAACGGCATGATTTCATTTTTTCTCATTGCCAAGTTGTATTCCATTGTAAATATAAGCCACACCTTCTTTATCCATGCATCAGTTGATAGCCATTTAGGCTCTTTTCATGATTTGGCTATTGTTGAAAGCGCTGCTATAAGCATTGGGCTACATGTGCTCCTATGCATCAGCACTCCTGTATCCCTTGGGTACCTAGCAGTGCTATTGCTGGGTCATAGGGGAGTTAATAAGTTGTTAATTGTTTGAGGAGCCTCCACACTGTTTTCCAGAGCGGCTGCACCAGTTTGCATTTCCACCAGCAGTGCAAGAGGGTGCCTGTTTCTCCACATCCTCGCCAGCATCTGTAGTTTCTTCATTTGTTCATTTTAGCCACTCTGACTGGCGTGAGGTGGTATCTCAGTGTGGCTTTGATTTGTATTTCCCTGATGAGGAGTGATGTTGAGCATCTTTTCATGTGTCTTGAGCCAACAGTTCTTGAAATTCGCTTTGATATACAAGTGCTTTGAATGACAAGCATGTTCCTGGAATGAATTATGCTCACAAACCACGGTTTTACTGTATATGTATAGTATATGTGTGTTATGTGTGTCACACATATATGTATATATACGCACACTTACAAATATACATATATATATTAGTTATGCACACACACACACCTATATACGTTGACCCTTGAACAATATGGGTTTGAACTGCACGAGGCCACTAATATGAGGATTTTTCTAGATAAATACATCCAGTACTGCAAATGTATTTTCTCTTTCTTGTGGTTGTCTTAATAACATTTTCTTTTCTCTAGCTCTATTGTAAGAAAACAGTATATAATTCATATAGCACACAAAATGTGTGTTATTAGACCATTAATGTCATTGATGAGGCTTTTTGTCAACAGTAGGCACTTGATAGTTATGTTTGGGGGAGAGTCAAAGTTATATGTTGACTTTTGAGCTGCCTGAGGATTAGAGCCCCACCCCCTGTGTATATACATACATACACCTACTCATATATCTATGACATGGTTGTAGCCGGGCATTAACCTGGAGGAGCCCAGCAAATAGGAAGAGAAAAGGCACCTGAGATCTTCAGACACGATGGAGGGAGTGGGTGCAGATAACACAGTCCACCACAAGGTGCCTTGTCCTTGGCATTCTCTCCCCCACCTCCTGAGTCCTCACTTCTTTTTCTACTCTTCTGGCTGTCGACTCCAGATTTCCCATGGAGGCTACCTCTTGCCTGGGCACTCTTTCAATTTTGCATCTCTCATTGTTTACACTGGTATCTGACTTAGTCTCTGAGTCTGATGTCTGGAACAGAATTTCCTAAAGGATTTCCACAAAACACAGTTCAGAGCGTGTTGTGCAAACTGTGCATATACAAACAGTTAATAAAGAACAAGACTGGGTTTATATCTGTGCCTGCACCCAGAAAGTGTCCAGCAAATATTTGCCGCATGAGTAAATGGCCAGGCTTGGGGAACTCACCTTAAACCTAAAAATAAATGTCTGTGATTACAGAACTTCAGCCCTTAAAATGTTAAAAAGCATTGAGAATGAGCCTTGACCTCAATCTCATGCCTTATATAGCAATTAACTCCACAAGAATCATGAACATAAATGTAGAACTACAAATATATATTGTATTCAAGCAGTTCTAAATGTAAAAACCAAACTATAAAACTTTCAGAACACATAGGATAAAAATCTTCAGGACAGAGGGCCAGGTGAAAGGTTATTGGACATGACACCAGAAGCCTAATCCGTCAAGGAAAAAGTAAATTGGACCTTATCAAACTAAAAGCTTTTGTTCTGTGAAAGATCCAGTTAAGAGAAAGAAAAGGCAATCTACAGCCTGAGGGAAAAGATTTACAAAGCACACATCTGACAAAGGACTGGGCCTAGAATATAAAGAACTCTGAAACTCAACAGAAATAAAACAAAACAAAAATCCAATCATCCAATCATAAAATGAGCAACAGACATGAACAGACATTTCACCAAAGAGGAGATCCAGATGAATAATAAGCACACAAAAAAGATGTTCAACATCATTAGCCATTAGGAAATTATAAATGAAAATTACAATGAGATGTCACTACATACCTAGTAGAAGAGCCAAAATACAAAATAATAATGTTGGAGAAAGTGCAGAGAAACTGGATGTCTCGTAATTCCCTGTGTGCATATAAAATGGTACACCAGCCATTTCTCTTATAATTAAACACACAACTAACCTACAACCAAACAATTACATTTGGGGGCATTTATCTTGGAGAAATTAAAATTTACATTTGTACAAACACCTGTGCACTAATGTTCATAGCATCTTTACTCACAGCCCCAAACTGGGACCAACCCGGATATTCTTAACTGGTGAATGGTTGCACTAACTGTCCCTCCCATGGAATATTAATTATTCAGCAATGTAAGGAGTAAACTATTGATACATGCAACAACCTAGACCAAACTTAAGAGTATTATGCTGAGTGAAAGAAAGTCAATCTCAAAAGGTTACATGCTTTGTGATTCCATTTATAGAACATTGTTGAAATGACAAAATTGTTGAGGTGAAGATCAGACGAAATATGGGGGGTGGTGTATGAATACAAAGCGGTAGCGTAAGAAAGTCCCTTGGTGCTGGGGAATAGTTCTGTATCTTGATTGTGGTCATAGTTACACAAATCTATACGGGTCATAAAATTACATAGAATTACACACACACACACACGCACACACACATAAATAAATAAATGCTTGTAAAAAAAATGAAAAAGTGAATAAGGCCTATAGTCTGGTTAATAACAGAGTTCCTATGTCAATTTCCTGGTTGACTTTGCACTGCATCTGCATAAACGTATTTATAAGGGACGTTGGGTGAAGGATACATGGGATTACTTGCACTAGTTTGAAACTTCCTGTGAGTCTGTAATGATTTCAAAAAGGAAGTTTTTAAAAAATAATTGAAAATGTCCAAGAAAATATTTTAACCATGAGATCTTTTGTTCCTGTGGCATTGGGTAAGATTCATGGTCCTCAGAACAGACACTGAGAAATGCATATCAAAGAAACTGGGTTCTGAACCCACCATCAATTGTCCCCACTGCTCGGACACAGAGAGAACACAGACCTATTAGACTTCACCTCCATCAGTGACCAAACTTGCCCCAGAGTCCTGTCTCACAGAGTTGGTTTTGTTGGAGAAGGTTTTCTACCAAAGTTGCATTTAAAAAATTTTTTTAACTTTTAATCATTTTTGAGTGATGGAGATAGAGCATGAGTTAGGGGAAGGACAGAGAGAGAGAAAGACAGAATCCAAAGCAGGCTCCAGGCTCTGAGCTGTCAGCACAAAGTCTGATGCAGGGCTTGAACCCATGAACCATGAGATCATGACCTGAGCTGAAGTCAGACACTCAACCCACTGAGCCACCCAGGCACCCCGGAAAGTTGTATTTTGATTCATCTCTTTTTTTTCTTTCTTCTTTTCTTTCTTTCTTTCTTTCTTTCTTTCTTTCTTTCTTTCTTTCTTTCTTTCTCTTCCTTCCTTCCTTCCTTCCTTCCTTCCTTCTTTCTTTCTTTCTTTCTTTCTTTCTTTCTTCCTTTCTTTCCCTTCTCTCTCTCTCTCTCATTCGTTCGTTCTTTCTTTCTTTCTTTCTTTCTTCTCTGTTTCTTTTTTTGCTTGGCTCAGCCTATCCTATCAAGTTTCTGCCTGAATAAGTGTCAGTCTGTGACAAGTGCCATGCCTCATTATCAAAACCTAATGGAATGTGACACAGGTGGCAGGTCAGGAGAGTGACAGCCAAGAATCTGAAGGAAACAGATTCATTGTTGTAATAACTGCCGGGTCTCGGAAGGTATTCTGACATGGACGGAAGCCATGAATGGATCCGAAAGAAAGAAATGATTGTTCCTGGCGCAGGAGATCCGCGGTGTGTGCCCACTGGAGTTGGTATCTTTATCTCAGTTAACGTGCACAGCCTAAAGCGATGGTTGTTCAGCTTCAGTAGTCATGAGAACCACCTCAAGGGGCTGTGTTACTGCTCTGTTACATCAGAATGGGGAGGAGGGCGAGCCTCACCAGGTGACACTGATTCGGGAGTTTCTGGGACCGCACTTGTTTCTACAGTATCTTTTTTTTTTTTTAAGTTTATTTACTTATTTTGAGAGGTGGGTGGTGGGTGAGGAGAGAGCACACACAAGCAGGGGAGAACAGAGAGAGAGGGAGAGAGAGAGAGAGAGAGAGAGAATCCCAAGCTGTAGAGCCGGATGCGGGGCTCAAACTCAGGAACCTCGAGATCCTGACCTGCGCCAAAACCCAACTGAGTCACCCAGGCACCCCTCTACGGTATCACTGTTTAAAAATTCATTTTAGTTGAATGGCTGGTTACTTTCAATTCATATAACATAAAGTATTTAATAACTTCTACCCACTCACACAAGCACATATATTTACCAAATGATTTTTTTTCAATTTCCTTGTAGATCACTCAGAAACAAAACAGTGCATGGGTGTGTGTGTGTGTGTGTGTGTGTGTGTGTGTGTGTAGAAAAATAAAGTGTAATGATCACTCCCAAACTTATGGAACGTCATCAGCATTTGTGATATTCCCAGGGTTCTGGGAAAAAGATTTTGTTTCCTCTTGTTTGCGTTGCTTAATCATAGTCAAGGAATCATTAGAGACAGTTTGAACATTACCTTTATGAGCTCTGCAAAAGCCTCTGTGAGAGCTTTGGAAAGCTATTTTTTTAATTGACCAAAAAGAAATCCTAACGAATGAATGTCTGATACATTTGCTAACTGCCATTGGATATTCTGGCTTATCTTTAGAAGGCCCACTGGAGCCATAAAGGGAAGGTCAGCACAGCCTTGTGAAAATGGAAACAAAGGCTCAGTTAGTGATTCAAGGTCATGTAACAGAGATGGTCCCAGCAATGTACACTCCTGGATGTGCCCCGGACGCCTTGCTGTGAGTTTCCTTCACCGAACAATGGTGATCCATTTCGCCCTCGTGTTTCCCAAAGTGATTGTAAGCAATACAGCAGAATCTAAAAAAAGTATCAGAGAATTTCATAGCCTTTCCAGTCACCATTCCCAATAAGGAGGTTTCTGAGCTTCTCTGGGTCCTGTGATTTTGTTGTGTTGATCTAGATTAGTGATCTACAAAATGAGGTATCCAGCATTGATCCACTGGAGTGCAGAACAAAAGGTTAGAAAGTTCATTTATAGTTAGTTTTATTTTAAAAATAAAGAAGATTGGGGCACGTGGGTGGCTCAGTCGGTTAAGCATTCGACTTCAGCTCAGGTCAGGATCTCACGGTCTGTGAGTTCAAGCCCCACATAGGGCTCTGGAGCCTGCTTCGGATTCTGTGTCTCCCCCTCTCTCTGCCCTCCCCCATTCACACTCTGTCTCTCTCTTCCAAAAATAAATAATAAACATTAATAAAAAATATTTTTAAAGAGTAAAGAAGATTAACCTAACCAATGCTGATATACATCTTGGGATTGGGACTCTCCCTTAGTCTCTATGTCTCAAAGCCAGGCATGGAGGCATGGAGCCCCCGTGGTAGCCCCAGTATCCTCAAAAAAAGAGTGGAGACTCTGATCGAGAAGGTTGATGGCAGCCCTGACCCGGCAGGTCACTAAGAGGTATTGCAGCAGACACGCTCCTACATGGCTCCATGGATTTCTGGATCGTTTCAGCTAGACTTAACTAAACTAACCCTTACAAAATGAAGAAGTGGCTTAAAATGACTCTTCAAGGAATTGCCTATGACTTTACCACAGAAAGCTCTAGAAAATGTCCCAACAACCCAAATGGCCAATTGAAGATAATACTAATGCAAGAGGATATCAAGACCATGGGAGAACTGACCTTTTTCCCACTCCCCAGGTGAATTCTTCATCTGCCCATATCGAGGGGTATTTTAAAAATCAGAGGCGACCTACTGGATTTGAAAAGACATTGGTCAGTCTGGCAGAAAGTGCTCTTTGAGGAGACGCATGCTATGAAAAGAACAATTGAAAGGGGCCATTTGGAAACATTTCCATGTCTTTTTGTTTTTACCTGAAAAAAAAAATCTGTTTGTCACCCTTAAAAACTCCCATATCAGTACACTTGGAGAGACTATCAAAAATCTGTTGAAAATTCTCCAAGAGTTTTGGTGGATTTTGAACCTATTTATTAAAAGCACAAAAATGAAATAACTTGCGATGATTTAGGAAGAGCCACTGATTGGAGTCAGAGAAGATAAAATTTACTAGCAGAATTTAAACAAAAACCTTTGCATAATCAGTGGAGTGAAATGAAAATGAGCATCTAGAGGGGCATTTCTTCCATCTGGTTCTGTGCATCTTTTTCAGTTGCTATAAGCGATGAAGCCAAGTATTGGAGAGAGAGAGAGAGAGAGAGAGAGAGAGAGAGAGAGAGAGAGAGAAAACTATACCTATAACGTGAATTAGAATCAGTGTACCACAAGTACTAAATCAATTTATTTTAAAATAATAAAATATATATAATCATACCATTCTCCTTAAAAACTATTATTAATAAGATATAGAGTGAGGGCTAAGTTTTGTCAATAAATTACTTTAAATATATATACAGAGGTGTGCCTGGGTGGCTCAGTTGGTTAAGCATCTGACTTCAGCTTGAGTCATGTCTCACAGTTCGTGAGTTCAAGCCCCACATCAGCTTAGCTTTCTGCTCTCAGCTGGGATCCTGCCTCAGATCCTCTGTCTCCCTCTCTCTCTACACCTCCCCTGCTCGTGTGTGTTTGCTTTCTCCTTCTTTCTCAAAAATAAACATTAAAAAATTATATATACACAGAGACAATATAAATATGACCTTTGTCTCAAACTTTTAAAATTTTGATGTACATTTTACAATGGATAACACATATACATCAGTAGTATCTAATTATTTTAAAACTTTCCCTCTCTCTCTCTGGTTATCTGTTTCTGTGCACAGGATAAACAGTCAAACGTCTGAAGACCACTGATTTATTTTTTTAATTTTTTAAAAATGTTTGTTTATTTTTGAGAGAGAGAGAAAGGGAGACACAGAATCTGAAGCAGGCTCCAGGCTCTGAGCTATCAGCACAGAGCCTGACACGGGAATCAAACCCACAGACTACAAGATCGTGACCTGAGCCGAAGTCAGACGTTTAACCGACCAAGCCACCTAGGCACCCCCCATTGTCTTGTTTTTAACAGAAGGAAGGATCTGTTTCAGGTTTCTCTCCTAGCTTCTGACAGTTTACTGGCGCTCTTTGCCGTTCCTGGTGGATGGGATTCTACTTGTGTCTTCACATCATCTTCCCTCTGTACATGTCTGTCTCTGTGCCCAAATTTCCACTTTTTGTAAGGACACCAGTCATATTGAATTAGGGACCTGTTCCAGGATGACTTCATCTTAACCAATTACATTTGTAATGACTTTATGTCCAAATAAAGTCATATTCTAAGATACTGGGGCTTAGGATTTCAATATATGAATGGGGGTTGGGGGGGGAATACAGTTCAATCCATGCCAGCTATGATTATGTAAAAATAATGTGGCCTTGGCCAAGGGCTAGGACTTGTAAAGCTTGCAGGTCTACATTGCCATTAGCGAATCACATCTGCCCTTAACCATCCCATATGCAAGCTCCTGTTCTCAAGTGTGATACTCCGCGGCTAGAAACTGGCCAGAAATCTTCTGAGGCGAGAATCAGCTATGTAATTTACATTCCTGTCTCGGCCCCTAGCCATGCCTTCCCAAGGCTGCTTTCTCCTTTCCATATGTCATACCCTTTGCTCTTCTAAAACTCCAGATAAGAGATTTCAGACCAGGCAACATTTCAGAATATCTGTACCGTCTGTGAAGTGTCTTCCCAAGTGAACAGTGAAAGGAGGCATTCTAAAGGTCTTATTTTAATAAGATTTTCATTCTGAACATACCAAAAGTGGGATTTTAAAAAAAAATCCTTGCCCTTTACTTGCTGTCATTTTCAATATGAATAAAGAAGTTGTCCTTACCTCAGGGCAGGATGATTTCCTTCAGAATACAGTGTCTAGAAATATAACACTTAGGCGATCGTAAATCCTTAGTGTAGGTGATAAACAAAAAGTATTCTGCTCCATTTCATGACCCGTGAGGATGAAAATCTTTCACAACCATCAACTATTGCTTTTGGTATTCATGAGAATGAGTGGTAGTTTGAATAATGAGGAAGGCCCTGGAAACAGCCAGCAAGCTCCAGGAGTGAGGGAGGTGAACTCAGCTTCGTATATCATTTCCAGCAAGAAATTAGAAGTAGAAAACGTGAATTGAACTGAAATTTCTGAACTCAAAGAAGACTTCCTGGAACAGTAAACTAATGCAATTTGAACCAATACAGAGCCAGCAGAACTATAAGCCCCTGGATGAGTGGAAGATACATTAAAAATATGTTTATGTCTAAAACTTTGAAGGACTCTCCAGAGAGATAGGCTGAGTAATGGTCACAGGGTATGACCTCTATCAAAGAGAAAAGCCATTCTGGATGTGTCTGACCAAAGACTGTGACCATTTGACAGGCATCACATGGGTGGGGAGTCTGTCTGTCCAGTCCTTTCCCAACCTTCTGATTCTATTTGTTTCTGAGCTCTTGCTGGTGAAGACATTCATAGTCCCAAAGATGGCGTGAGCATGGGCCATAAATCCAAAGCCTTTACCTTTTCTAGCTCTGTGCTCAAGTATTCAGTCCTGGAAGCAAAAAAAAAAATGGGGGGGGGGATGTAGTGGGAGAGTTGGTATAAAATGTATTGTGTACCTATACTAAATGGGGTGAGCTGTTTGTCATTTCCACAGGAGAAGTAGGATGGTCTACCCCAGAGATGAACTCTTAGGTCCATGGTTTGGAGGATAAAAGGAGTTCAAGCATATTTCTAAAACATATTTAGGTATTAGGAATTAGAGAAAAACAATTTGGTCCAGAGTTAGATTGGGCATAAGCATCTGTATGGTTCCTACAATGAATGGCAGCTTTTGTCGCTGCTCCCAAGATAAGTCAGCCCTACAGAAGGGACAGCAGGTCACTCACTCAGTGTGCCATTCAAAACCAAGAGGGAAGGTGGCAAGGGTTAATTATCTCCCTCCCAATGATTGGACTAGTCTATGGATAAGCCAACCCAATTCTTTTCTAAAAAATGGTAACATATACATATATGAAATATACATAATATAAAATTTATCCATGAAATTTTAGTCATTTTTAAATGTATAATTCAGTGGCATTAAATACATTCAACCATATTGAGCAGCCATCACCACTACCCGTTTCCAAAACATTGTCATCATCCCAAACAGAAGCTCTCCACTTTCTCTTAAATCCAGAAGAAATAAATGTGCAAATTGTCTTACTCTCTTCTCTCCGACTCCAAGCAGTGCTTCTGTCCTGAGGTGTCTTCTACCAAGAAACAACGTGCTGAGACCAGGTAGTGACCGTTGTTAACTACGAAACTGTCCTGGCTCAGGTTGCATGACCTGCATGGGAGCGGGACCCAGGCTGTTCCGTGCGGAAGGGGAGAACACACTCAGACCCGCCGCCAGTGTTCTTCCAGGAACACTGCCTCCTCCACATGGCCTGCTCGTTACATGCTGAGATGAACACTCAATTAATTTTAACGACATCATAAACTAGATAATGGAAAAGGAAATGACCCAGTCTGCTTTCACTCTTAGGGGTTAATGACAATGGACACACGATAAACAAATAGTGTTAAGGCTAAAAAATTACCCCTTCCTCTTGGTCATTTGTCTGGATTGGAAAGCCCCAGTGGCCTTTTTTTTTTAAGAAGGTGGCAGCAAACCTCCGAAATCAGAATGGACAGAGCAAGAGAGCCAGAGCACCTGGCTTCCTTCTACCACTTCAGGTCCCCCCTCCCTCCAAGTGGGAACAACTAGCACTGCTTCTGTCTCTGGGGTGACGAAGGCGTTATGGGCACAACTTCTTTTCAGATCTTCTTCTAGAAGACACGATCAGCTCTGACAAGATACCAGTTTTATCTGTGTCACTGCCACCTGGGATCTGTTCACCTTCAGGTACTCGAGACCATCTGATACAACCCTTGCATATTTGTTTCTTTGGTAGGTCCTGTGCTGGGATAATATCCTAGGTCCATTTCATTCATCTTTGGAGGATAAACCGAGTTGCTGAGGCTTGTGAAGGATAACCCTCATTACTAATGGGGAAACTAAGGCTTAGCAAAAATGCCAAATCTTACCCCTTGGCCAATCTAGAGGTGCCCTCTTTCCCATGGGTGGAGCATCAGAAGACCCAAAAGTGAGTCTAACAATAACGAGAAGCAGCAGAGACAGTAATGTGAGAGCTTGAGACCATGGAACTAGAAGCTGAATACTCAGAATAATAGAATTCCAGAATTAGAAACAAACCTGAAAGATTTTTTTAGGTTAGTGAGTGAGCCCCAAACAATTTGTAATGGTTAAAATGCAGATCCCTCAGCTCTTCCCTAACTTCTTGAAGGTAGAATCCAGAAATCCTTAATTTTTAAACAGCTTCACAGGTTATTCTGGTCCTGTTCCAGGTCTGGGAAACAGTGACCACATTGATCAAACCTACCATGGAAGATGTGTCCAAAAGTACTACGGGATAATCCTTCTTTGTTCTGAACTTGACCCCTGTAAGTGCAGCCTGAGCTGGCATGAGCATCTCCCATGACAAATCATAGTGGAGAATCATCACTGAGTTTGGGGTCAACAAATATTTTCCAGTCCTTTACTCATGAACTACCACCATATTTATTCTAGAATCCCTCAAGGCACAACATAGGGATGAGACTTGAAGAATGAAGCATATTGTAAGCTCCTAGAGTTGTATTTATTGGATTCATTTCCTCTGTCCTCTTTTCTCATGCCTATCTTCCATTATGAAAATCAATTGTGTTTCCACCTCATCATGACTATCAAATTATAACACAAACAGAAAATAAACCTAATTCTGTAGGAGGGCTCATATGTCAATTCAATTCAGTTCAAAAAATATTTAATGAGGGAACAAGTCAGCTAATTTTTTAAATGCTAGGATAACTCTAACACAAGGTAGAACTGATACTTACCACAAGAGAGATGCAAAGGGTTATGCATGTTCAAAGAATGCAAAGATCACATCTTGTTGAGGGGGGGCTGAAGATAGAGAGGATCCTTTTGAGAGATTTTCCATTTGAGCTGGGGCTTAAAATACCATTGACATAGATGGGCTAAGGAAGGCATTTTGTATATAGAAAACCTTCTAAGCCAAGTAATGAATATAGGAAGTATCTGTGCTGAGGGTGGGGGTGGTCATAGCATAATCAGTTGTAAGACTAAAAAAAGTGGGTTAAGGCTAGTGCATGGAGGGCTTCTACCTAAAGAACTTAGATTTCATATTCCAGAACTGGGGAGTCCTTAAAGGTCCTGGAGCAGAGGAATGGCCATGGAACAGGCTGAAGGTAGCGGAGATTGGAGTCAGGGGTTCCTGTCAAGAGGTAAAGGATAATAAAATATTTACAAATCCAAACAGCTGGAGACACGCTGTATTAGTTTCCTACAGCTGCTATAACAAATTACCACAAATTGTATGGCTTAAAACTATAGACATTTAGGCTTTTGTAGTTCTGCATGTCAAAAGTCCAGAATCTGTTTCATTAGCCCAAAATCAAGGTGGTTCTAGAGGACATTGGTTTTCTTGTCTTTTCTAGCTCCTAGAGCTCTATTTATTGGGTTTCTTGACTCTTGGCCCCTTCTGAAACAAGTATATGTTACTTTTGTAACTAAAAGAAAGAAGAGAGAAACCTAGGGCCAGAAGTAGGGCAGTGAAGATGAAAGGGAGGGACGGCTGTGAGCTGAATTGCAGAGATCAAGTTTCTAAGATGTGCCATCCAATTAGATATTAGGAGAGATAGTGAATGAAAGAGCAGAGCACTCCCAGTCTTGCAGCCTGGGTGACAGAATGGTCAGACATCCGCAGGAGTAGCCAGTTTGGGGAAGGTGAGGTTTCTTTCTAATATGTGTGTCCTTCTAAGCAAGCCCCCTAGTACCTGGCTTTTATGCTGTGTGACGCGAAACTTCCAGAATTTCCATCTAATCAGTCACTATGCAGACATCTTATTTTAAACAACCAAAACCCTTCAGGGTTCTGAATTTCCACTTCAAAGGCTCCTCTCTTTCAGCATTCACAGAGGCCTAACCTTGGAGCCTGGCTCTAATGAGATGTGGCAGTGCCATTTCTATGGCTGCTCATCAGCCTTGGCAGCGCTGAGACAGATCACCTGGGAAGTTCTGCTGGAGTTCCGCTCAGTGGTGGAGGAAGGAAGGGATGGTTGGCAGTGGTCTACTGGGACCAGACTCAGGCTTTTTCCTACTGCCAGATGTACAGTTTCTGCCTTGTCCCTCTCTAATCCCAGACCAGGCAGGAACCTCCTGCCCCACCTCCTAAGGTCCCTCCTGCAGCAACAGTAGTTGAGGAAGCAAGTGATTGATAAGGTTCAGAGAAAGTCTCCCTAAAATATGCCATTTTGGCAAGTGGACTATTCTGAGCTGAAAGCAATCAAGAGCCAACAGATTGAAGGAAAACTTTTACCTCTCCCTTAACTGCCTACAAGAATGTAACTAGAGTCTGGGTCCAAAAAGAGAACTATCACCAGAGACAACTACAAAGAATATGGGCAAGGTGTGGAAAGCCTGGGGGGAGCTCGGCAGAGTCTGGAGATCAAATTCCTCTCTGTGTCTCATTGTCTCCGAGTGGCATGGCAGATATTCGTTTACCAAACATGTGCTCTTTCCAACGTCCTGTGAATTGTCTTCCTCCTCTTTGAAGTCCCAAATCCTTACTAACTTCTCCTTAGCTCAGAACAGCATATAAGCACCAATTGCCTGACTGTTTATGGGTCTCATTTTTTTTTTAGGAGACCCCCATACATATGTAATTAAATTTGTTTTTCTCCTGTCAAGTTGTCCTATGTTAAATTCGATTATTAGATCAGCCAAGAATCAAGAAGGTACAGGAAAATTTTCTCCTCCCCTACAGAGTCATAACAGGCCTTTGGAGAGAAGTCAAAGAGGGGAATGATAGCAGAGGGGAGGAGGGTTGTATGTATAGAGTCCCCATTTCTGAGCTTAGTGGGAAATGTTTTTGCAAAAAAAGCTCTAGACTGAAAAGCAAGGGACCAGATCCTTCCATAGTTATTAGCTCTGCACAAATAAACTGTGAAAGACCTTTCCTTCCCTGGACCTCCATTGTACCGGATCCTCCACACTCCCTTTAATTCCAGTGTGCTGGCCGATGAGTGGAATTCCTCTGGAGATTAAAGAAACATTCATGGTATCTCCTCAAAGTGTCCTTTGGTTTGCAGGTGTGTAGTAGACTGAAGAGTGATCCCCAGCTATCCCTGGATCCTACAGAAAAAAGTCTCTTTGCGCATGTAATTGAGGATCTTGAGATGGGTGAGGGAAATTACCATGGATTATCCAAATGGGTGGGTAAATGTTGTTCTAAATGTCTTTACAAGAGGCAAGCAGAGGGAAATTTCATGCACACCACACGTGCACACATACACACAAGAGGAGGTGATGTGAAGATGGAGTAGGAAGCAATTCATAGATGTCAGCCCTGCACACTGGAGGGATGAGGCCAGAGTCAGGGAATGCTGCTAGAAGGTAGAAGAGACAAAAAAAACAGTGATTTTATTTTTTCAGCTAGTGGTTTCAGACTTTGGCCTCCAGACTGTGAAAAGACAAATTTCTGTTTTCTTAAATGTCCCCAAGTTTGTGGTTATTTGTTACAGCAGCCACAGGACATTAACCTAAAGTGCCAGGACACCTTGCACCTCTGCATCCTAGAAAAGCATTCACTGTATCCTTGGCCGGTCCTCTTGACACACCCCGCCTGTTGCCAGGCAACCCCGGGGACTCTTCTAATGAAAGGTTCCTGCACACTGTAATAGAGGAAGCGATGAGAAAAGAGTCCAAAGACTCACATGGTTTTGAGCAAGTCACTCCATTTACGTGACAAATGGCTCCCCAATCTGATGAGAGCAGGAACCAAATTTCGTTTCTCTTTGTCCCTCGGCGGTTCCAATAGGGCGAGGCACATCCACTACACACTCAATGTTTTCTGAATGGATCGTATGGTAATAATTGTTTTCCTCCCTACTCACTTCACAGGGTTGCTTATCGAAGGCCTATGGTAGAAATGTAAAAGTATTTTGAAAGTTGCAATGCAGTAAACAAAAGTTAAGTATGATTAACTGAGAGATGTATGTCTCTAAACTGCATTATTTAGGATAAGCAAGTTACAGTTGGGACCAGGCTGGCTGGAAGCTACATTTCCTACACACATCCAGAGAGAAAAAGAGTTGCTCAGGGGGCTAGGCCGAATTGGAACCCAGAGACTGTTTCTATGGAGGTAAGGAGAACGTCGTTTTTAATGAGCCGAGCACTTGTGCAGTCTGCATTTGAATCTGCCAAACTGTTCTATCCCTGTAGATGGTGGGGGATGGGAAGATGAGAATCTAAGGAACTGTGTTTGGGAGGCCAAGTTTGGGAGGATGTGGATACATGCGATATAGTAAAAAAATATATCTGGTCTTTGTCCCAAGTTCGTAGCCCAGAGCTTTAAAACTCTTAAATGTTTTGAGTGAGGGGAGTGCGTTTTTGTCATTTATAATGAGCTTCTTTTGAATATACCTAAGCTTATGCTAATAGGGTGACTCAGGTGGTCCCTTATACAGGTTCAAGAAGGGGCTGACCATACCACAAAGACCAGGCATGAAATTAGAGGGTTGGAACATTCAGCCCTAACCCCCAGTCACCAGGAGCGGAGAGGGACTGGAGATGGAGGTCAATCACGTGGCTGATGATGTAATCAACAATGCTTATGTCATGAAATCCCGGTCACAGCTCTGCGCACCAAAGCTGCCTGGTAGTGATCATACTGATGTGCCGGGAAGGTGATGTGCCCTGACTCCACAGGGACAGAACCTCCTGCTCTCGGGGCACTTGGAGAGCTCATCCTGTGTATCTCTCTAGCTGGCTGTTCATTGGTATCCTTTATAAGAAACAGTGATTGGAAACAGCACTTTCCTGCGTTCTGTGAGTTGTTCTAGTGAAGTAACAACCTGGACAACATTATGGGAAGCTCCCAATTTGTAGCCAGTCAGACAGAAGTGCAGGGAGCTTGAGAACCACACCTGTGACTGGCCTCTGAAGTAAGGGCAGTCTTGTTGGAGACCTTGCCGTGTGTGTGTGTGTGTGTGTGTGTGTGTGTGTGTGTGTGTGTGATTTTAAAATTTTTTATTTTATTCCCAGTATAGTTAACATACAGTGTTATATTAGTTTCAGGTGTAAAATATAGTGATTCAACAATTCTATACATTACTTAGTGAGCATCATGATAAGTGTATTCCTGAACTCCATCACCTATTTCACCCACACCCTACCCCCACCATCTACCTCCCCTCTGGTAACTATCAGTTTGTTCTCTATAGCTGACAGTCAGTCTTATGATTTTTCTCTTGTTTTATTTGTTTTGTTTCTGAAATCCTACATGTGAGTGAAATCATACGGTATTTGTCACTCTCTGACTGGCATATTTCAACTAGCATTATACCCTCCAGATCCATCCATGTTGTTGCAAATGACAAGGTTTTGTTCATTTTTATGGCTGAGTAATATTCCATTGTATATATGCCATATCTTCTTTATCCATTCGTCTGCCAGTGGACACTTGAGTTGCTTCCACACTTTGGCTATTGTTGATAGTCCTGCTCTAAACCCTGGGGTGCATGTGCTCCTTTAAACCAGCATTTTTGTATCCTTTGGATAGATACCTTGTAGTGCAGTTGAGGGGCATAGGGTAGTTCTATTTTTAATTTTTTGAGGAACCTCCGCACTGTTTTCCAGAGTGGCTGCACCAGTGTACATTCCCACCAGCAGTGCAAAAGGGTTCCTCGTTCCCCACATCCTCGTCAACAACTGCTGTCCCCTGAGTTGTTAATTCTAGCCATTCCAACAAGTGTGAAGTGATAGTTCATTGTGGTTTCGACTTGTATTTCCCTGCCGATGAGTGATGCTGAGTATCTCTTCATGTGCCTGTTGCCCATCTGTATGTCTTCTTTGGAGAAATGTCTATTCAAGTCTTCTGCCCAGTTTTTAATTGGATTATTTAATGTTTTGGTGTTGAGTTGTATAAGTCCTTAGATGTACCTTGGATACTAACCCTTTATTGGATATGTCATTTGCGAATATCTTCTCTCATCAGTAGGTTGTCTTTTAGTTTTGTTAATAATCTCCCTTGCTGTGCAGGAGATTTTTATTTTGCTGTAGTCTCAATAATTTATATTTGCTTTTGTTTCCCTTGTCTCAGGAGACATACTTAGAGAAATGTTGCTACTGCAATGTCAGAGAAATTGTTGCCTGTGCTATCTTCTAGGATTTTTGTGGCTTGGGGACTCACACTTAGGCTTTTAATCCACTTTGAATTTATTTTTGTCTATGGTATAAAAAAGTGGTCCAGTTTCATTATTTTGCATGTAGCTGTCCAGTTTTCCCAACACCATTTGCTGAAGAGACTCTTCTTCCCATTGCATATTCTTGCCCCCTTTGCCAAAGATTAATTGACCTTATAATCATAGGTCTATTTCTGGGTTCTCTATTCTGTTCCACTGATGTATGTGTCTGTTTTTATGACGGTGCTGTATGGTTTTAATTACTATAGCTTTATAGTATGTCTTGAAACCTGAGATTGTTATAACTCCAGTTTTGTTCTTTTTAATGATTGCTTTGGCTATTTGGGTTTGTGTGTGTGTGTGTGTGTGTGTGTGTGTGTGTGTGTGTGTGGTTTCATACAAATTTTAGGATTGCTTTTTCTAGTTCTGTGAAAAATGCTGTTGGTATTTTGATAGGATTACATTAAATCTACAGATTGCTTTCATTTTTTTTAAACATTTATTTATTTTTGAGAGACAGAGATAAATAGAGCACAAGGTGGGAGGGGCAGAGAGAGAGGGAGACACAGAATCTGAAGCAGGTTCCAGGCTCTGGGCTGTCAGCACAGAGCCTAATGAGGGGTTTGAACTCACAGACTATGAGATCATAACCTGAGCTGAAGCTGGATGCCTAACCGATTAAGCCACCCAGACACCCTCAGATTTCTTTGGGTAGTATGGACATTTTAACAATATTAGTTCTTCCAATTCGTGAGCATGTGATCTCTTTTTCTTTATTTGTGTCATCTTTAATTTCTTTCATCAATGATGTTTTTTAAGAGTTTTCAGAGTACAGGTCTTTCACCTCTTTGGCTAAATTTACTCCTAGGTGTTTTATTATTTTTGGTGTGATTATAAATGGAATTTTTTTTCTTAATTTCTCCTTCTGCTTCTTCATTATTAGTGTATAGAAATGCAGTGGATTTTCGCATATTGATTTTGTATCCGGCAACTTTACTGAATTCATTTACCAGTTCTAGTAGGTTTTGGGTGGAGTCTTTAGGGTTTTCCATTTATAGTACAATGTCCTCTGTAAATAGTGAAAGTTTTAGTTCTTCCTTACAAATTTGGATGCCTTTTGTTTCTTTTTGTTGTCTAAGTGCTGTGGCTGGGACTTCCAGTACTGTGTTGAGTAAAAGTGGTGAGAGTGGACATCCTTGTCTCATTCCTGATCTCTCAGGGAAACGCTGTTAGTTTTTCACCATTGAGTATGATGTTAGCTGTGGATTTTTCATAAACAGTCTTTATTATGTTGAGGTATGTTCCCTCTAAATCTATTTTGTTGAAGGTTTTTATAATAAATGGATATTGTACTTTGTCAAATGCTTCTTGTGCATATATTAAAATTATATGGTTTTTGTTATTTCTCTTGTTTTGATGTGATGTACCACACTGATTGATTTGTGAATATTGAACCACACTTGCACCCCAGGAAAAAACCCACTTGATCGTGGTGAATGGTTTTTTTAAGTATTGTTGGATTCAGTTTGCTAATATTTTCTCGGGGATTCTTGCATCCATGTTCATCTAGATATTGGCCTGTAGTTCCCTTTTTTTGGTAGTGCCTTTATCTGGTTTTGGTATTACGATAATGCTGTCCTCATAGAATGAATTGGAAGTTTTCCTTCCTCTTCTAATTTTTGGAATGGTTTGTGAAGAATAGATACTAACTCTTCTTTAAATGCTTGGTAAAATTCACCTGTGAAGCCATCTGTCCTGGACTTTTGTTTCCTGGAAGCTTTTTGATTACTGATTGATTTTCACTGCTTGGTGATCAGTCTGTTCAAATTTTCTATTTCTTCCTGATTCAGTTTTGGGAGGTTCTATGTTTCCAGGAGTTTATCCATTTCTTCTAGGTTGTCCAGTTTGTGGTCATATAATATTTTATGATATTCCTTTAAAATCCTTCGTATTTCTCTTGTGTCAGTTGTTGTTTCTCTTCTTTCACTTTCATTTTAGTTTATTTGAGTCCTCTCTCCCTCTCTTTCCCTCTCTTTTGATGAGTCTGGCTAAAGGCTTATCGGTTTTGTTGGTTTTTTTAAATGCTTATTTATATTTGAGAGAAAGAGAGTGAGAGGGAGGGAGAAGCAGAGAGAGAAATCCACAGAAGATCCAAATCAGACTCCATGCTGACAGTAGAGAGACTGATGTGGGGCACAAACTCATAAACCTCAAGATCTTGACCTGAGCTGAAAGTTGGATGCTTAACGGACTGAGCCACCCAAATGCCCCAATTTTGTTGATCCTTTCAAAGAACTGGAACTTTGCCTTTTACCTTGTGAGATCTGATGCTAATTCCAGATAGGTAGTATCAGAATTAAATTGGGTTGGAGGACACACAGCTGGTGTCAGAGAATCAGTATCAGAATTTAGTTCAGTATTCAATTCCTTGGGCTTCTCCATTTGCAAGTCAGTGGTAGAGGAAAGAGTCTTTGTTCCGGTCTGTCTGGGCAGTGTGGGCCGAGCACAGGGCGTTTGGCCATGTGGGCTCTATGACAGTCACCACTAACTTAGGGCAATACCTCAATGTCCCTGGGACCCTCGCCTACAAACTGAGACAACTTAGCCACACTTCAGAACCACCTGAGAAGATTTAGAAATTCAATCTCCCAATCCTACTCTTCAGAATCAGATTCTGGAGAGTAGGAGTAGGTCCCAAGTGTTTGGTACAAATTCTCGACACGCCCCACCCAGGTGATTCTGTTGTAATGAGTGGGTAGTGACCCAATCCTGATTTTCCCAAGTTCCCCATTAATAAGTACAGCCTGAGAAAGAAAGAAAAACGAAATGCCCAGGGGTCATTGCAAACCTACTAAGTCAGACTCTTCATTAGAGGAACCTGGGAATTAGTATTTTTAAGAAGCGTTCTATGTGATTCTTAGCATCACAGGACTTTTTGTCATAAGACCTAGAGCAGGCTTCCCAAGAATGGGACCCCAGGATCAGATGACCTGCAGCATTCTTGGCTTTGACACACTCAGTGTGAAAGCCTTTGACCCAGAGAGTGTCTAAGGTCCAGCCAGCCTGACAATTTCACTCTAAATTTTGCATGGGCAAATTTATTCCATATCTCCTGGGACTCAATAAGAAATAAAACTCTAAGGTCAGTCCTGAGAACTTATTCTCATGCAGACTGACTAAGCACGTTGTCCCCAAGCCAAAAGTCAGGATGAGGTCCCTTTCCACTACTCATTGGGAAAAAAAAAACCAGTTTTCCAGAGTCCATTGTCTTCATGGGACCCCCTTTTTGAAGACAATGTCTGGGCACTGTTTTCTCCTCTAGACAGGTAAAAATATTTGCAAGCTTATCTGATTTGAGTCTTGAAGGCTCTTCAAAGCTCATAGATTCATGTTATTGGAAGAGAATGAAATAGATCATCTAATCCAATCCCATTTTACTGATCAAAAACTGCAGGTGCCCAGAGTTGGTTGGTAACCTTTCCAGAAACAGAGCCACCTAGTTGTTTGTGAAAAACCTGGACTCAGACCTTCAGACTCATTTCAGCTTGGAAGTAACAGGTGTCTGGATTTCTGAACCCCAAGATTGCAACTTCAGTATAGATTTTGGGGCCATCTATGGACATTCAGGGAATTCAGGGTCTCCAAGAATGGTGTAGACTTGGATTCCCATCGGCCCAGCAGAGATAAACAAGGGGAGTAGAGAGAAAAATATTTTTCATGCAGAATTACATGCTACATTAGTAACCATTCCTACTATGGAGGCTCCTGCGTGTGCTAGGTATTTCTTTTCCTCAAAACAACTCTGTACAATGGGCATATTTATCCCAGTTTTACCTATGAAGAGATGATGCATAAAGATGCCAAGCACAATAAGCAAGTCCAAATGGTGGACAGAGTAGAGGTTAGGGTTAGAATCCTCAACTCTTAATCCTGTGCTCTTTCCATGAAGCCATACTGCTTTCTGGGGAGTTGTTTTGAACTGGTGATGGTGTGCTTTCTCTCCTTCAGTCTTTGAATCAGTGAATCCTAACCTTGACTGCCCGTTACAATGGTGAGGGGCTGTAAAAACTACCAACAACTCCTGCCTTCCCTCCTATTCCCATTAAGTCAGAACCTCTGGGGGTGGAACCAGGATACGGGTAATTTTTTCAAGCACTGCAGGTAATGTTAATGTGCAGACAGGGACGCAAACCACTTTTTCCAATGTTTCATTTGCTTCAAAATAATTTAGCTTATGAGGAATAGATCCTGTTCATTCTGCAAGTGGTAGTAATTCAATTTTTAATTTAATTAAATGACTAAAACCTATGACCGAACATATTTAGAAACCAGAGAAACAGAAGGAGCGACAGAAAAGGGGACAGTTGAATTTTTGTTCAGTGGTTTGTTGTGCCCAAGTTTGTAAAATCACCCCAAATCACCCCAAAACAAACACCAGAGACTGCTTGGGGGACCGAGTCACGCCTGCAAAAGCAAAGGGCCTTTATTACAAGCTTAAGCTCAGGCTCACAGTCTCCACCCGACCCTCCGGCCACGTGGAGAGAGCCCCGAACAAAGGCAGGGCAGGGCCTTTTATGCCTTTGGGAGGGGGAGTTATAGGAAATGATGACAGGTGTACAGTGATCCAATCCCTGCCCCCCCCTTCAATACTGGCAGTTGTGGGAGCCAATCACAATAGTTGGAGCATTGACCAATCAGAGTGGGCTCAGGACGTCCCACGTGGGGCATGACTAGGCCCGCCTCTAGAAAGGTCAAAGGTATCGGCCGGCCTCCCCCGATTGGGCACCACAGGAGTTGTCCCTCCTTAAGGTGCGCCCTTTCAGGAGTACAGGGGAAGGCTGGAACGGACCTGCAGCCGGAGGGGGACCACCCCCTGGCCAGCGCCTGGCTTCTGCCGGGTGCATTTCCACCAGGGCGCTGCGCCGCGACCAGCTCTGGGAAGGCTGGGAAGGCCCGGTGGTGAGGGCTGGATCGGACCTGCATCCTTACAGGTTCATTTGTGGACAGGTGCACAAGACTGTTGATGGAGACAGGACACTGGGACCACCCCCACCGTAATGGGACCACCCCCACCGCAAGATTCCCTCAGAGCACGGTGTGCTCTCTGGGTGCTTGAAAATGTATATATGTTTAAAAGCAATTAAAGCAGGGGCACCTGGGTGGCTCAGTCACTTAAGCGTCCGGCTTCAGCTTAGGTCATGATCTCACAGTTTGTGGGTTCCAGCCCTGCGTCAGGCTCTGTGCTGACAGCTAGCCCAGATCCTGGAACCTGCTTTAGATTCTGTGTCTCCCTCTCTCTCTCTGACCCTCCCTGCTCGTGCTGTCTCTCTCTGTCTCTCAAAAATAAATTTAAAAAATTAAAACTATTATTAGTTTTAAAAAAAGTAATTAAAGCAATTGCAAGTTAACTATTCTGAACATTATCTTACCAAGAAAAAGTTCTCCTTGAATGTAACAAGTTTTCTATTTAAAGCACTTTGTATCATGCTCCTAGGTTAACTGGAGAAGGCAGTAAAGTCATGGCAAGTCCTTGGGGCTCATCCAGACTTTTTAATTAATAGCACATTCATTAAGGTTAAAAATAGATCTTTAACAAAGGTCTTTCTTGAAGGAAATCTATACGTCCCCTTCTTTAATTAAGGCTTTCTGGCATCAGACATGGTCTCAGAAATTCTGATCCCTTTGGCCTAATTCTCTAAAAGCTTATTTTCACAGGGACCAGGAGAAACCGATTCTGGTTTTGAGGATAAAGACTCGGGCAGGGCAGTGATGAGCTACTTAAAGCCTGCACCTTATAGGCATCGAAGTCTCCCTCACCTCCTTCTTCCCCTCGACAACAATACGTGGAAGGGATGGCCAACGCCCTCACTGACTGCCTCCTCAGAAAATTGCTATCTGCTTTTAAACTGAACCCAAAAGTGGTTTATTGAGACACATACTTATGTTTTTTTCTGCCTGAAATTTTGTGTACCTTATTTATTTCAACATTTATTTAGTATTGAAATTATAATAATAGGATTTGTTTATGGTCAGAGCAATCTTTCCCCCAATAAAACTCTCTAGTGTCTGGAACTCCCCCCTTCTCACCTCTCCAGATCAAATGAAAAATTTCAAAATTCCGCAATGCAGGGAGAAATGTGCTTTTAAAAAGATCTTTGAGATACACTTAAGCTACTAGAATTTCTTAGCCTGGAGGAGCATGGCTTCAAAGTAACCCATTAATTGTCTCAATGTATACAAAGATTGCTCCGAGGGAGACGGTAACCGCTATTTTGTGCATTCGCTGAGAACAGAACAAAGAAAGCCTAGTTCAGTTGCTACAGGAGAGATTTAGAGGGATCGATAGAAGGAGGCTTTCCCTATTGCAACAGGTCAAAGAGCAAGAGCCCTCTTCTTTAAAGCTTTAAGAAAAAAATACATACTTTCTTGTACTGACTGACACTAGTCATTCTTGAAGTCAAGAGAATTAGTCATGACCTTTTCACAGAACAGGGACAGAAACACAACCACTAGCTCTTTTTTAAAAGACGAAACCATTGGCTCACATAAATGAGAGTCCAAAGAGTGGACGACAGGCGTGGCTGGATTCAGAGGCTGGAAGAATAAGATGGGCACTCTCTCTTTCCATCTCTCTCTCTCTGTTTGGTGTTATTGACTGAAAGGTGTTCTCCTTGTCACAGCAAGATGGCTAGAGATAGCTCGGAGCTTACCCTGTCCTCCTAGCTTCTCCCCCAATATCTACATCAATAAAGGATCGTGATTAACCTTGAGTCTGCCCCGGGACATTCGCTGGCCCCCAAAACAATCTAATCAGCCAGACTGGGTTATGCACCTGTCCCCATGGCAGAGGCAGTGAGAACTCTCAATTGGAAAAACCACGGATCTTTTAGAAAACATAAAAGAGTTCCAAAAGGGAAAAAGGAAGGGCAGGCAGAAAGAAAAACCCCATGACTTCTGCAGAGGACACACCTGGGCAGATTCCTCTTGTCCTGCAGTCCATGATGACAAGTATGAACCCAGCTGTAACAGATTACCCTGATGTCCCAAACCCCAAAGCTAAACACTAACCTTTTTTTTTTTTGGCTGAACCTTAAGCTTGGAGTACCTCTTCCATTATTTGTATGTGCTGGTTTATTTTCGGTGGGGAAAAAGGGTGAGGCAAAATAATAAGCTACTGATAAAATTAGTTAGAATAGGAAACAGTGTAACTTTTCCCAATCTTTGGATCACTATTAACCAATCCGAACTCAATTTGATTTGAGTCCATTGGCCGTGACCCTTTACTGGGAATTTGCTATTGGCCTTTTCTATTCTTAGTATTTCTCTCTGCCTTGTCACCATGCTACAGGGGCCAGATAACTGCCACTGAAGGCACCCTGGCTGTCTTTCTTAGAGTCTATACTGATGTTATGCCCAGACTTATAATATTGTCCTCAAAAACCAGAGACCGCCAGGGAGACCGAGTCATGCATGCAAAAGCAAAGGGCTTTATTACTACAGGCTTATAAGCTCCGGCTCGCAGACTTCACCAACACAGTGGATCCATGCGGCGAGAGCGCAGAACATGGCGGGGTAGGGGCTTTTTTAGGAAGGGGGCGTTATAGGAAATGGCGACACAGGCACAGCGATCCAATCCCTACTCTCTATCAATACTGGCAGTAACTTTAACCATACATGGATACTTTTAGTGGGAGCCAATCACAACATTTAGAGTATTGACCAATCACAGAGTGGGCCCATAACCCTCACATAGGGTGTGACTAGTCTTAAGCAATAGGTGATTATCTTACAGCCTCCATCTTTAGGCCTGACCTTAGAAATGTTAAAGATGTTAGCTGGCCTTTCCTGATTGGGTGTTACAAGGGTTGTCCCTCCTCCCTTGGGCCATGTGTGCTCTTCTATTTAATGATTCTGAGAAGCCGACACCTAGGCCTTCAAGGTCAGAGGGGAAGCTTGAATCAGACCTGTGTCCTTACACTGAAAACTTTCCCTAGCCCCAGAGAAGAATCTGAAGCCCTAAGCGATCTGGTTCCCAGGACAGGGAGAAGACCGTCACAATTGTTGACACCGCATTTGCCAAAGTTTGACTTGTTTGGTGATAACTAAAACCATGTGTATCATTCAGGGGTCTGAGAAGACACAGAATTCACTCAGGTGGTTCAAAGAGATTTTTAAAAAACCTATCTACAGATGTGTGGCCAGGACTGAGGGGGGAAAAATTGAATGAAGATACACAGAAGCTAGTGACTTGGGAAACCATTTGCTACCACTAAGGCTAGAGAGATAAGGAGGAAATAGAGTTAACCAGAGCCCATGAGAGCTGAAGGTGGCCACGGTCAGTAATCTGTAAGGAACTGAAAGGATGAGGTAGTTGTCCTTTTTCCCTTGTTCACCTGCTGGGGCCACATCACTGTCTGCCTGGACGAAACTGGACTGGAAGCTAGTCAGCAAGGAGCTCCCGGAATGCAGTCCACAGGGGTCAGTGTCCCAGGGCAGAGAACGGAGAGAACGGATTGAGAAAGAAGCAGAGCAGAGGGAGAAGAGCCGACACATCATGTGGGCCACCAGCTGACTTATCCCCCTGTGATGGCCGAACCTCCTCATCTTTATGATCTTTCCTTCTAGCATCAGCACAGTGACCAAATCTGCATCACTTTCCTGTGTCCGTGTGTGTATGTGTGAGCATTTGATGGTGGTGTCAGACTCAAAAATCACACAGAACTTGAATCTGAGCTCTGCAACTTGCTAGCTATATGGTTTTGAATAAGTTATTAAAGCCAACGGTGCATTGGTTTCCTTGTCTGTAAAATGATGATAATACTAGTATCGACCTTGAAAGAGTTCTGTGCTAACTCCATGAGATCCTTTATCTAAAGTGATTAAAATGGTATGTGGCACAGAGAAGGCCCTCATTAGGAGCTGGTCCCTTCTGAGCTACTCTTGAACAAAGAGCTTGGCCCGTCTCCCAAGAGCAGGCAATTTTGAGGGTTCTGCCACCCTAAATTCAAATTTAGAGGGAAGGCTCTTTGGAAGTTGTTAAGAGTAGACCCCAAGAGTCCTCATCACAAGGAGAAAAATATTTTTTAATTTTTTTAACGTTTATTTATTTTTGAGAGACAGAGACAGACAAAGCGTGAGTGGGAGAGGGGCAGAGAGAGAGAGATAGAGGGAGACACGCAATCCGAAGCAGGCTCCAGGATCTGAGCTATCAGCACAGAGCTTGATGCGGGGCTCGAACCCACCAACTGTGAGATCGTGCCCTGAGCCAAAGTCAGATGCTTAACTGACTGAGCCATCCAGGTGCCCCAAAGAAAAAACTTTTTATTTCTTTTTTCTTTGTATCTATTTGAGATGACGGACATTAACTGAAGTTAATCATAAATATTTCACAGTATATATAAGTCAAATCATTGTACACCTTAAAGCTATACAGTGCTGTATGTTAATTATATCCTAATAAAACTGAAAATAAATTTAGAGGAAAGACAGACAAGCATCTCTCAAAATGAAAAAGATGCAGCCCCCTGAGTATACACGGAACCCGTATCTCATGTGAAACGTCTGCTTCAAAGGCAGGGCACCAAAGGCAGTGACGGTGACATCAGGGTCTCCCCAAACAAGAGACAGGTGATTGCTTTAGATGCATGTGATCAAGAAGCCCGTTCTGGTTATTTCCTCAAAGGAAGAATGCTCTGAAAATAACAGAAAATTACCAGCAATGCTAAAGTGATATTTTTCCAACTTCAAAAAACAAAATAGAACAAAATGCCTTCTTCTGCTTGGGCTGTTACAACAGAATATCACAGGCTAAGTGGCTTAAACAATAGAAATTTATCTTCCCACAGTTTTGAGGGCTAGATGTCTCAGATGAAGGTCCAGCTGGGTCTATTTCTGGTGTGGGCTCTCTTCCTGGCTCGTAGGCGGCTGCCGTCTTCACTGTGTGCTCACATGGCCTTTCCTCGGGGTACGTGTGGACACACACCAGTCTTGCCGGATTAGGATCCAACACAGATGACCTCACTTAATCTTAATTACCTTCTTAAAGTCTCGTCTTCAAATACAATCACATTGTGGTTAGGACTCCAGTGTATAAATTTGGGCAGACAGCAATTCCATTTACAGCACAAAACGAGATAAAACTATCATTCCACAAGTCACCAGGTTACCGAGACTTTTCAGACCACCTGCAAATATTCCCGGTTAACCAAACAGCCTCATTAAAAGCCAAGACGCTTACCCCCTGTGGCAACGGCACCACTTCTCAGCGTGTATCCAACAGAAATAATCCATCGATTCACCAACTGGTTTGTGAAAGAAGGCCCGTAGCCCCAAGCAGAAAACAATGGAAATATCCACTTACTGCAGAATGCATGAACACGTGCTAGCATTTACATACAACAGAAGAGCGTATTGCAGTGAAAATGAGCAACTGAGGGCACCTGGTTGGCTCGGTCAGTAGAGCATGAGACCCTTGATCTTGCAGTTGCGGGTTGGAGCCCCATGTTGGGTATGGAGATTACTTAAAAAAAATAAAATTCTTTTAAAAAAATGAGCCACATTGGTCAATATCACAAACCTAAGGGAAGAAAAAAAGACTCACAAAAGGATACATTCTGTGATTCTATTAATATCAAGCTCAACATGAGGCAAAACGATGGTCTAGGAGTCAGGCTAGGTTACCCTTGGGAGAAGGAGGTAAGGACTGGAAAAGGTCACGGGGGAGAGGGCTCTGGGGTTCTAGCTGTGTTCTAAGGTTCCATTTCTTGGTCTGGGTACTGGTTACACAGGTGTGCTCAGGTTGTGAAAATTCACCAAGCTGTGGACTTAAGGTCTATGCACTTTTCTGTCTGTATGCTAGACTTCCGTAAAATCTGCAGACCTCAAGGTCAGACATCTCACTCTGGCACACCCAGCTTTCCCGGTCCTCTCTATGTGCCTCCACCATGCCTACCATCCACTGTGTTCCATGTGCGTTCAGCAGGACCAAGGGGCAAGAGGTCAGGATGGCGGGGGGACCCAAAGAGAATAACTTGGGGTGCCCAGCCGGCTCCATCGGAAGAGCATGCAACTCAACCTTGGGGTTGTGAGTTCGACATCCACGTTGAGGGTAGAAATTACTATAAACAAACAAACAAATAATTAAAATAAACTTAGGGGGGAAAAAAAGAGAGAGAAGAGCTGCAAAGACCACAGCAGAGGGAGAAGTACCCAGAGTGAGGTGGGCACAGAATGAAGCCTGCGGGGGCTCACGGGAGCACAGGTGAGGGGAACTTTGGCAACGGGGGGGCAGAAAGGAAGACCTTCGGTGAAAGAATGTTTGGTTCCTGCAAAGGTAGATAATACGGACAGAGTCGAAGAGGAAAGAAATTAATTTGACAGAATAAATTTAGTATCCTATCTGGACATAGTGGAAATTTGGGAGGGAAAAACCCGGCTGACCCAGAGCAAAAGCAAATAAGTACAGGCTGGTTCCATGCTCATTTGCGTTTGAATCTCGGGGGCATTTCCTGGGAAACAAGATGTGAAGAACACTCCACCTCGCCCAGCGGACAGCGCCGATATTTTTGCTGTCGCCAGTGGGCCCGTTCACAATAACACTTTTTAAACCTGAGGGAAGAGAATATTTATTCCATGTAGTCAGACTGCAGTTCTCTGGCTGAACTGACGGGACTCTGCCTGCCGGGCCGACTCCAGAACTCTGTTAGATTTCAATCTGTAGATATTGCTGCTGTCTTTGCGCACATAGGACCAGAAAAGTACTTTATACTTTTCACAGAACTGAAAGGAGAGGGGTGGGCACGTTGAGGTGTGGGAGCCTGCCTCTAAAAATTCCTAGGAGAGGGGGTGCCTGGGTGGCTCAGTCAGTTAAGCATCTGACTTTGGCTCAGGTCATGATCTCACAGTTTGTGGGCTCAAGCCCCACATCAGTCTCTGTGCTGACAGCTCAGAGCCTGGAGCCTGTTTCAGATTCTGTGTCTTCCTCTCTGACCCTCTGCGCTCATGCTCTGTCTCTCTTACTCTCTCAAAAATAAATAAACATTAAAAATTTTTTTTAAAAAGCTAGCTAGGAGAAAGGGCAATGTGAGGACAGCACAACCCACTCACCCTCCCCCCCACAAGGAACACTGAGATTTGAGCATTGTCCCCCACCCCATCAGCATTTTATTATCAACTACTAACCACCAGGTGGTGTTTTATGAGTTTTGCACATATATGCAATTCTCACAGCTGCTATTATTTCCATGAAGCTGATGCTCAGAGACACTATGTAACTTACCTGAGGACACACAGCCAAACAATGACAGGCTAGATCCCTCAAGGCTATTGCCTCCAACATTACGCTTTTTGCACTCTGTTCTACTTTCTCCAAGAATAGGTGCAATTTTAAAGAGGCTGGTAAGACCAGAGCAAGTCTGCAGACAGAAAAACCCAGGAGAAAGAAATGATCTCTTAGGGCAAAAAAGCAGGAAAAGGAGTAAAGTTTAAAATATTTTACTTAAAGATCTTTCTGCTCTCATTGCCCATGAAGGAGGCTGGGAAAGCCTATGGGGGCAAAGTCACTGTTTTTTGCTAAATAGCCGGCCTCTTAGATGGGTCATGAGTAACGGAGAGGGAAGAGATGGGCTTCAGGTGGCGTTCCGGGAGCCCAAATGGCACGCACTGGGCAATTTCTTGAGACCAAACCGGGCAGCTCTAGTTAGGCCTGTGAGAAGCAAAGCTGTGCAGGAACATTCCAGTGACCAGCATGCAGGGGCCGTGTGGTGTCACTCCGTCTGAGACATTAGCCAATCTTGATGCTATGGGTGTGAAGCCAGGGACATCTGGCTCAGGAGAAGGTAAAAGATTTGAGAGACGCTTCTGCATTCTCCAGGAGTTTAGAGAGGGGGAAAGGGGCCTGGGGAGGGTGGGAAAAAATAACCCAAGAGAAGAGACAAAAATAAATCACCCCAAGGAGACAGAGCTACAGTCCATCCTCTGGGTTCCAGTCCAGGACGAGACACTGGCAGGAGAAGAAAGAGAAGGCCCTGCACCAGCACACCACGGGCAGATAGAGGCAGATACATGGGGGTGGTGAAGGCTGAGGGCCCCTCACTCCCCAAAGCCCCTTGACAAGGGCCTACACAGTGCACTGATAAGGTATTCATACAACCGTATGCTTGGTAAGTTTGGGGGGGAAGGTGCTTTAACTATAATTACTTAACGTTGATGATTGTCTTTATTCCAACCTCCCCTTTACCCTAAGTAAGCCAAGTGCCCATATACCAAGCATCCCTGAAATGTCCCAGGTCCTTTTGGGGAACTAGCAAAAGGGAATTTGACTTGGGGGTACATTTAGTCTGTGTTTGATGGGATCTATTAACATGGATTTCAGTCATTTCCATGAATAGCCAGTCATTCCACATAGGAATGGCTTCTAGAACATACCTACCACGTGGGTGCTGACTTAGTGAGAAGATGCAGGGCAGGGATCACGCCAAGGTAGGAGCAAGTTCTCCAGTGACGGGCAGGGAAGGATCTGAACCGTGGGAGAGGGGATCAGCTTTAACATGTGTGGAGCCAGAGCTAGTCTAGGAAAATTCTAATCATCAGACGCGCAGAGCCAGATCGATGCCAAATCAAAGTAGAAGTTCTCTGTCAGGAATATATTCACTAAGGCAACATTCGCAACTATAAACCCACTTTCCGTTTTTCCTTTTTGGATGAGAATTGCACAAAATAGAATTTATCAGAAATATTTTTAATGTTTATTTATGTATTTTGAGAGAGAGAGACACAGAGAACATGAGCATGGGAGGGGCGGAGAGACAGAGAGAGGGAGAGAACCCCAAGCAGTTTCCATGCTTAGCATGGAGCCTCATATGGGCCTCAGACTCACAAGCCATGAGATCATGACCTGAGCCAAAATCAAGAGTCTGGTGCTTAACAACTGAGCCACCCGGGCTCCCCAGAATTTACCAGAAATCTTATGTTTGAAGAACCCAAACCTGAAGCACTACTATAAATAGCAAGCACGTCTGTGTATGCAGTTGGTGTGTTTTAGTCCATCCGACTATCAAAAAGAAGAGACAAATTCTGATGATCCGTGGTAGAGGGAAGATGAAATTATCTTGCTTTTCTGTCTAGAGAAAAATTTTTGCAGAATTGTTGTCTGAAGTGATCAAACAGTAGGCAGCCAAAAAATTGGTGGGAATGTATTTTAAAGGTATTTCAGACGATTAAGTAATGACCATATTGTGATTTTTATGACTTTCATGATGCTTATGGTATCATAAGCCTTATCATTTAAAGCTTATGATTGTGTTTTCTATTCCCATTCTAAATACATATTCGGGTTTGCATTTCATTTTGAATTGGTATTTTTCTCTTCCTTTGCGGGGGACCAGCCCACGCACCAGAGTCTAAGGGTTTCTGAGTAGGGGGTTGGTGTCAGCGAAATATCTATAAGAAAGAACACAGACAACATGAATGGTGGAAGAGACCACACTTTACTGTGAAACTTGGTGTCTTATATACCATAGGTGATTACATCTTTCTTTTAATGATTACATTGTTTGCAACTTCTTAGGAATCACATGTTTCAGAAAGGATCATTGTTTTCACGGAAGAGAGAACAGAGAGCTAAAGATAGAAGTGAAGTACAATACAAAAGATCAAAAACCATAATTGATCACTCAAAATGCATCAGCGAGGGTCTTATTTTGCGTCCATAGTGTAATATTAACTGAAGCTTATGACAAGGCTACTTTTCTTTAAAAGTTTAAACAATAGTCTATGAGCAAGGTGCCTCTAACCAGGGGGGAAGTTTCAATAAGAAAGTCTGCCCATTTACTGAAGCCGCAATTACCAAGTGGCTTGAATAATAGGGAAACTAACTCCAGTCTCTGATCCATTTAGGTCAGGCAGTCAGGCGCACACATTTTCAAGTAGGGGAAGCAGGGTCCCAAAGGCCACACAGCACTTCTGGCTGGATGGGCCCCAACATTCCTTTTCTTGAAGAAGGCCCTTGAGAAATTGAATAAGTTTGAAGCTCCTGACAGGAAGTGGGTCAGAAGAGGTGTTAGCAGTAGTTTCCTGTGAAACAATGGTGAGGATTCATGGGGCCAGTTTTATCTACCAGGGTGGAGAGAGTCACGTGGCTGGGGGCTGACCCCCTCGCCAGGAGGTGGAGGTGGCTGGTCAGTGGGTGTGCTCAAGCAGAGAGCATGGCACCAGACAGGTGAAGCTACGAAATCCTCTGAGAGGACCTCTCCAGGCCTGGGACATTCTGAAAATGGCTAAGGTTTTTATCTGCAACAGCAGGGCTGTCCTAGAATTTTCAAAGTCGATCCAGGTCTGGCCTCCCAAGAAGGGAAGTGACACTTGAGAAAACTCAGAGAAGTGGAGGATGGTCAGTAAAAACTATCTCCTGAAATTCTGGAGAAAGTATAGCTCTAATCCCATGATGCAACAGTCCTTCCAGTAGCCCCAAGGAACTTCTGTTCTCAAAGCTTTGGGATTTGTTTCTTCCCAGTTTTATCACAGGCAAGCATGCAGTGACATCCATAATAGGGCACTGCAGCCCATTACACCTTGGCTTCCCTGAGAATTAGTGCTTGGGAACGAATTCAAATTAATTATCTGGCTACATGATGGCAGGATTAACCTTTAAAGTGGATGCAATGACCATGATTTACATAATCTATTTAATCATCTTTCAATAGAGTTAATATTTAGAAGGCAAGTGGGGAGAAATAAATTACATCTTATAGCTTTTCCCGAACACCAGACTCAGCTCACAAAAGAATAAAATTAACATTATCTAAGGTATAGAACGTATCAGGCGCCTGAAGCCATAAATTAGATTACAGGGATAATTAACAGCCTTTCCAGAGTCTTCTTGTAATATGAATTCGTCCAGAAAGTAAATAAACAGTGACACACATACACACAAGGAGCAGCTTTCATCCATCACTTTGCTCTTGGGATCTCAGCAGAGATACCCAGATCCGGTAAGTCCTAATGAGATATTTGACTGGTGTGTGGAATAAACACTGGGGCCATTTGTTTAAGGATCTACCAGGGCTATATCTAGACCACAAGGAGCTGGCTGAAAATAAGCCAAATAAAATTAAGTTTTAACCTGGGCATATATTTTTTTTTATCTGACTGTTTCTTCTTTTGGGTTCTTTATGGGCAAGGCAGGTGTTTTATTCTGCTTTCTGAAGAGACGAAGGTTTAACAACAGAGCAAGTGGAATGGCGTGTCCTCTAGTCCCAAGGAGCCTGGCGCCCCAGAGCTGTTATCTGAAGAATCCAAAAAAGTTCTTGAAGAATGCATTGAGGGGGTGATGGCTTATTCAAAAAGAAGTTTCTGAGCAATTCTTAAAATTTAGATTGCCCTGAAAGAATGAGAGCAGAAGAGGAGGGCTGGAAAAACAGAAACTATGTCATTTTTAAAGCAGCTTACATAAAAGTTTAGTTTTTAATTAAATAAAAGGACTCACTGTGAATTTTGCAAACACAGAAAAAGCAAGGAGAGTTCTATAAGAAGTCCAGAGAACTGGGTTCCAACCCTGACTGCCAATAAATGGAGGACTCGGAGCAAATTCGTGTTTCACCTCGGGGTGTCCAGGACCCTCATCTGAAAACTAAGGACCACCCAGTACCTGGCTCATAGCATAGTGGTTGAGTAGGAGCGTAGACTCGATCAAGCCTGTATTTGTGTTTCCAGCCTACTAGCTACATGAGTCTGAGCAAGACATTTACATTTTTATCTCCAATGTCCCCATCTGTGAAATGGATAAACAGAACCTCCCTCATAGGATTACTGGAACGTTCAAATAAATGTGTAAAGCACTTAGCACGTAGTGCCAGGCCACAGTAAGGTTTTGATACGAATTGGTTCTTATGAATAATATCACTCTGATGACATAAAAATAGAAACCCACAGTTGAGCAATATTGCAATTGATGAGCCTGTAAGCTGTGTCAACTCGTGAAAACATACATACAACATAATATTAAGCAGAAGGAAGTTGGAAATAGTTAGCCTTAGTGTACATGTGCTAGGTAAAAATAAGGGGTATATTGGTAACCAATGGAAGGAAATCATCATTGAAACTGTTGGACCGTTATATTATCCTTTTCTCTAAAGTTGTTTGGCAGTTTAATACAGACCTAATAAGAAGTGAAACTCTGTGAAAAGTGGGTTTGCTTCTCCTCTTTTTTTATGAAATTGTTTCAGATAAGTAGAGATTGCCATGTAGGGTTCCAGTCGGTGCTCGAGGGCCCTTGGAAAACAGCCTGCCAAAGTGATGGATCTAGTTGTTCTGTGGCTCATCCGTAGCTCCTTACAAAAAGCTTTTCAAAAGAGAAAGATGGTCCAATCTCTTCTAGTGAAGCTTGCTGAACATGTCTCCTCAGAAAATATCCCTAATGGTTTTTCTCCTACTCAGCCTCAAGCCTTTTCAGAAAAGCCCATAAAGGTAACCTACTCCATAAATTAAATGAAGACACTCTCCATCAAACTTTGACTTTTGGCTTCTTGGATTTTCATGCAATTCTACTGTCGTTTGAGCAGCACCAGAGAATAAGAGACCGTGTGTGAAAACGATGGTAGGCACAGCCACTTTCTAAATGAGACTAGGAATGCAGGTTCCCAAGTCTCTGGCTCCTAAGTGAGCCATCTTTTTTCCCCAGCCAGAAGGTCTCCATGTTATTCTAATAATTATGAGAACATCAACAAGAGTTCAACTGAGTATTTTCTAGATGTCAAGGCACCATGTTAAACACTTTACACACTTAGATCATTACCTCCTCACAAAAGCTTTATGAAGTCAGTGATGATTATATCCCCATTTTACAGATGAAGACGTGGGGGCTTAGAAAATGTAAGCAGCTTACTTTAGGTTACAGTGATGGTAAACAGCAAAGATAGGATTAGAATTGCCTTCTATTCATTCTAAAGCTCATGGTCTGAACAGCCTGTCCACTGAGTGATCTTGACAGTCTTCCCCAGATGACTGTGCTGTCTCCTCTCTTCCAGGAAAAAGACATCCCCCTGCCCATAGCTTACAGAGCATTTTCCCGGGAGTAGGTGCCTCAATTAGCCACGAGTTTGATTGGCTACTTTACATCCTACACTGTACTAAGATAAAAAGCCTTTGAACTTCCAGCCTTGTCATTCTCCAAAAAGAATGTATTTGAGGAGAGTTAATTGACAGATCAGGTTGTGAAAAATTAAAAGTCCACTCTTTAAAAAGAGACTCCTTTAAAAGTAGACTAGAAAGCAAAAATTCTAAACCAATGTGTGCATCTCTGCAGAAGGGAAGTTGAAGAGAAATGCTGCCCATTTATTCCACAAAATGCCATCAGAAGAAAGCAATATCAGGGCGAGAAGAGACGATCGCTATTTATTCCCCCAAAGAAAAGCATTTGAAGAGATTCATCGGCATGACATTAGCAATCCTCAAAAACATTTATTCATGAATTCTTGAAGACAAGAAAAGGACAAATCAGTCAGGCACACAGAATCTGAAACTATCACATTACACAGTCTGCAGTAAGTCATCATCCATGAATGCAGAGTCTCACTTCCCTCCACTTTCTGATCTTCCACCTGCAGGTGTGAAAACAGAATCCATGGGAATCAGGAAAATCAAGGTGGCTGCACCTGTGCTCCTTCGAATAGATATGCTGTGCAGGGCAACAAAATGGACAACGCCCCCTTTTAACTGGACGTATGGATCCTCTAAAGAGATGGCTCCATCTCTTGCCATATGTGGGTGCGGCACCCCAGAGAAAGCTGGGCTGGTTTTTCTCTTTTGAAGAGTTAATTCTCTTGTTGTCATTCACAGAACAGAACAGAACATCAAATTGGAGGAGATACCCTTTTGTTCTTCTATGTCCATAATAGATGTTCCTTTCAGATCAAGGAGTTGGGGTGGGAACAAATGAGCCAATTAAACTTGAGGAAGGAATAAATTTAGTCTCAAGGAACCTTACAATGAACTACCCAACACACCCACGTCTTGTTGAGTAGATTCTTCAGGAATATTCCTGACGGTAAGATTAGCTCTATTGTAGTCAACAAAGTGTTCCTTTTCTTTATAAAAAATGACTTGTGAGCACCTGGGGGTTCAGTTGGTTGAGCATCAGACTCTTGGTTTCGGTTCAGGTCATGATCTCGCGATCTCGCGGTTGATGGGTTGAGGCCCAGTTGGGGCTTTGTGCTGGCAGCATGGAGCCTGCTTGACATTCTCTCTCTTCCTCTCTCTCTGCTCCTTCCCCACTCATGTGTACGTATATACCAGCCCCCTTAAAATATACAAATAAGTATTTTTTAAATGACTTGAAATACATGATAAATTACGGATTTTTGGAGATGGTTGTTAAGGTTTAAAAGAAGGGAGACGATTCTCAAAAACATCGACCTTTTAAAGGTGTCATTATATATTAGAGATGTGACAAGAGAAATTCTCCAAGTCTCTCTGAAGTTTTGTCTCCTCTTTTGTAAACTGGAAATCATCTCTTCAGCTCACCACACAAGAACAATCCACCAGCACAAGAGTTGCTTGTGCACAAGGAGAATGTCCCCTGAAGTTTTACCTCAAGTTTATGAGCAGCGTCTGGCACAGAGAAAGTGCAGGAAAAAATCATTGTGGAGTGAACAAGTCAATATGAGTTGCATCGTGGATTGACAGTAATAGAATATGAAAAATTCGTGAAGTGCTCTATACTATGGTCTCTCCAAGAGAAACAAACGTGGGGCACCTGGGTGGCTCAATCGGTTAAACATCCAACTTTGGCTCAGGTCATGATCTCACAGGTTTGTGGGTTCGAGCACCACGTGGGGTGCTATGCAGCTCAGAGCCTGGAACCTTCTTCACATTCTGTGTCTCCCTCTCTCTCTGCCCCTCCCCTGCTTGAGCTTGCTCTCTCTTTCTCAAAAATAAATAAAAGCATTTTTTAAAAATTTAAGAAACAAAGTCTAGGGCAGTTCTTTTGGAGTGGTTAAAGTCTAGAAAGTATCTCCACTTTTGATTTGGGGCTTTTTGAATGATCTAGTTTTTTAAATTCTGTTTTATCTGTGGCAAGCCTGGGCCAGTCCAAGCCTGCCTTTTCTTCTAAAGACTGGCGACTCCTCAAATATCAATCACCCGAGCTCTAGTCTAATCTTCTTACTAGTGTCCAGGTAACTAGAGGTTACATTTGTGACAGCTCAGTGGGAACTTTCATGAAATCACTGCCCCCTTGCCATATTCCCACCAGGTCTACTCTGGGCTGCATGTCCAGAAATCGATTGCCTTCCAAATACGAGTGGGAAATGGTGCTCTTAGTGGAAAATATTAATGAAATTGGAGGTCCTGGTCTCAGCTGTGGTTTCCCTAGAAGGTGGACAGCAGGGGCTGCCTGGGTCTTTACATTTGAGACACACCTGCTGGCCCATGCTTCTTGTCACATCCCTAGGGGAGGTGTTGGCCACCAAACTGTTCTGACAATGAGCCAGGCCCCGTGTGAGGCTCTGTGGATAAATGGAGGTGTTTTGTACGCACATCCTCCAGAGAGACAGACACAAACACAGAGACGGTATCTGGTGATCCAAGACAGCCCATTTAAAAAAAAAATGTTTTAAGTTTATTTATTTATTTTGAGAGAGAGAGAGATAAAGAGAGTGAGAAAGCAAGGAGGGGTGGAGAGTATCTCAAGCAAACTCTGCACTGCCAACCTAGAGCCTGACATGGGACTCAAACTGTGAGATCATGACCTGAGCCAAAATCAAGAGTCAGACGCTTAACTGACTGAGCCACCCAGGCGCCCCCAAGACAGCCCATTTTAAGGGCCACCTGAGCAGGCTAGAGGTGCCAGGACTGGGAAAGCAAAGGCCCAGAGACTTGAAGGAAGATTTTGTGGAGGAAAGGAATCAGGAGTTGAAGCAGGAGTTGAGGGAGAAGGATTCCCTCGGCGGGGCAGGGAGGGGCGGGAATTCTGAGTGGAGCCAGTGACACGGGTGAGTGAATGAGGCGGCACACATCAGGGAGACCCCCAGACAAGGTCTGAAAGAGGCGCTGTCTGCACTGACCTTGCATAAGGCCAAAGGGGCGGTGCACCAACCTTGGGCAAAGTCAACGGGCTACTGTGGTCCTGGGATTTCTTTTCTCAGAAACCCTTTCTTCTTCTTCGAATCCCTGGAAGGATCAAATTAAACAGAGGATGTGATGGTCATTTGAAGATTCAGAACTGCTACCCAAATGCAATGTGCTATTGCTCTTAGGGAAAAATATGGCTAGAAAAGCAGGTTGCGCACAGATCAGAAAAGACATTAAATGTCCGGCTAAGGAGACATGCTGGTTGACCCCGAACTTTGTAAGCAAAGAAGAGCAATAAAGATCCCTGGGCAGGCCCGCTCAGCTCCTCCCTTACTGCAGGCTGCCTCTGAAATTCCTTCCCTGTCTCTCCCTGCCACCCACCTCACCCTCCACAAATGTCACTAGCATCCCTAACATCACTAACGTATGGGGAAAGCTTATCTCTAAGAGCACTGAGGTAGGATTAACCCACTGCATTTCAGCTCCACCTTCCCCCTCCCACAAACCCAACAATGACTAAATCAATTAATGTGGTCTATTTTAGAATTTGGGCAACCACTGAACCGAAGCAACGTTGCCTAGCAACAAGAGTGGTGATGGAGGGGGAATCTGAGTTCTGATCTTCGAAGTAGCACAGGGACAGACTTTGGCTTGACTTGACTTTCCCCGTCTGAACCTCAGTTTTGTCTTCTGTGAAAGGGGGACTTCCACATTCTCTAAACGCTAGTCATATCCTCGCTAGGGATGTTTCCATACCTGAGGACAGAGGGATGGAGAAGCTTCAAGGAGAGCACTCAGCACCCTCAGAAGGACAGATAAAGCATGTGGAAGGCACAATGACAACCAGGTGTCCCATCTGGAGCCAGGCTGACTGGGGTCTATTCATCCAACAGACTCCCAGGACGTGCCAAGTGAATTTGTTGATGGGTGACACCAAGTTTCTGCCGTCACAGAGCTCACAATCTGGTGGCAAAGTCGGATGGATAAACAGCCTCTGAAGCATGGCAAGTGTCAGGATGCAGTAGGGCTGGGAGCCGTGGGGAGACAGATGAGGCACATCTGCACCAGAATGGTGATTTCCATCATGTCTGTCTTGGGCTCCCCACAATGCTTTCTCATTCTGCTTCCTGAAGAGATTCACCAGGCCAGAGGACCTGTTCTTCTGTCTTTAGGAACATTCCAATGGCATTACGTGTATCAAACATGTCCAAACCCCACCCCCCCAGTTCTAATAGACCCTAGAGGGGAATCCTCCTCACCCTCTGTTGTTTCTCATGGACTACCTAAGGACTTTTCCCTCTGCTATTATCCCATGATTCTCTGTCTTGGTCCATGTTAGCTATTTCTGCATGTCATTTATTGAGTTCACTTCTGGGACACTGCCCTTCTTTTCTCTTGTTCCATACCTGCCACTTGGCAACATTACATCTTTCACCAAGTAAAAGATTTTTTGTTGGGCAAATTCCCTATATCCCAGGGCAAATACCATGATATAGACTCAGCCCTGACAGAGAGACAAATTAATAACCACCTGCTTGGATTGAATCAGGAGAGTTCATGCCCAAAGCCAACGAGGGTCTATGGGGTGGTGATCAGTGGTGTTTAGCAACCATCAACAAGTGTCCTAAAGTTACCATTCACTACAAAAGTTCACGCTTTGATTTCTTTTGTCCTAACATGACCTTTTGAAACCTTCGAAAGGGTTTGACATCCAAGAATCCTGCGATCTAGCCCGTGTTCTGCGTCCCTACCCTTTCCTTCATTTCAGAGATCTGTCCCATTCCTTCTTTGCCTCTGCTGTGCAGGAACGACGCGGTCCCAATATTTCCCATCTGCTCAGTCCTCCAATCCTTTGGTCATTTCCCTGGCCCATCCCTGGCCCTCCTCCACTTCCATTCTGCCTTTCTAGAAGCAAGGGGTGAGAAGTGTGCATTTCCTCAGGTGAAAGTTAAGTATTTGTTATTTGTTTTCAAAGCTCCTCCTGGAGACGCCAGCCTCATGCTGGCCCTTGTGGTCACAGCAACCTCCTGTCAGCGGATGAGCCAAAGGATGACCTCTTTGCTTCCTTCTCCTCCTCCATTCTCTCAGGGACAGACCCTCCTCCAAGGCTTTCCAAAAATGACTCCTAGCCAGACAATTGCACTGTCTCCTTCTGTGCTGCTCTTCTCCGCTACGGGTAAGAATCAGCAAGGAGCAAAAACCAGTTTGCAGCCAGGAGAAGTCTAATCCTTGGCTAAGCGTGCTCACACCCCAAATGCATGCAGGGCACGCATTCTGACAAACGAGCCACACAGCCGCAGTCGTGGAAACAGAGCTGTTCGCAATCTGCTGGCTTCCTCCCGGAGCAGCAGCAAGGAGCTTTCCATCAATGCCAGTGCCTCTGATTACACCCCCGAAGCAGAGCCGCGGTGTGCAATTTCCTCCCAGGCAGCACAAACCTAGATCGACGTGAAACGAGCTGGATTGCGTTCATCAAAATAGCTTCGGCAACCGCGTGAGCCGGGCCATTTCCTATGTTCTGATACAAGGCTCTTGAGGGTTTG
Organism: Mungos mungo; assembly: GCA_004023785.1. NCBI lineage: Eukaryota > Metazoa > Chordata > Mammalia > Carnivora > Herpestidae > Mungos > Mungos mungo. The sequence continues at coordinate 512,061 of PISW01000450.1, read as the reverse complement.
ACTAAAAAAATTCAAACCGACGGTTTACCTTTGTATCCCCCCCACCGCCCCCCAAGACACATGAGTGTGTGCGTGTACGTGTACCTCTAACGTGGCTCCCAGACCTTGCCTTTTCCTCCTCTCTCTGGTGTCTCTCTCCATCTTTCGGTGTGTTTCTCTGTTTCTCTGTTTGAGTCTTTCCTTCCTTTCCTCCTTTCCTCCCCCCTCCTTTCTCTGTCTCTCTCCCCTCTCTCCTTTCCCTCATTGCTTTCCTCCCTCTCTCTACCTCTTCCCCCACTTCCCTCTATTTAGCTTCCCTCTTACCCACATGTGCCTCTGTCCCCACATCTTGCTAACTTCTCTGAAACAACAGAGTGCTCCCTGTATTCTGGGAGTGTCCTCCACTCGCTCCTGCTCACTGTGTCCCGGTGCCTCACGCTCCAGACTCTCCTGATCTGTACTTGATAAGCACCAGCAGAAAAACGTCCTAAAAACCAAACCGCACTGAGCTTAACTCTCCTGTGTTCCTGAAATGTGTAGGCATCCCAAATTTGATTAGGCTGACCTTTCACAGCTACAGTGGGACATGATCTTTATTATGACAATACAGAGCCCTGAAGTGTTTTCTAAAAATATGAAGAATAACATGATTCGAATTTGGGGAGCTGGGGGTGGCGTTATTTTATGACGTTTTGATTTTTAGAAAATTGGTGATTTGTGTGTGGTCTAATGTATTATAGGCTAAATTATAGTGAACCAGGACATTTGATTGACCTAAACACCCTTTTTCTTAATTGTATCACATTGAGGCACCTAGGAAATGGCTGTATAAATTCTTTGTGTCATGTATTGCAAGAGAATACAGAAATGTGTCTAAATGTCTCAGAGCGTCATGTTGGAATATGATCCAGAAGTGTGTACAAATGTCAAGAGACCTCGGATGACATTCATTTCTCTCCTTGGGGTTCTGATGGCGATCTGCCTCTGATAAACGCAGGTTGCGTGTCTGCCCCCTGCTGACCTGTGTCCTGCAGGCTTTTCTCTCCAGGAGGGTCACTCCCTCCTGTTTGCTGTCTCTGCCTGGCACGCCAGCTTTAGTGCCACTGGGTCTCCAGCCTCTAAGATGTGTGTGTTTGCCATTTCTGTTTCCCTGAGCAAAGAGGACCTAAACAACTTTAGCCTACATGCATTTGTAATGGAAACTTATTTTGCACTTGTCCCAGTGGTCATGAATTATAGAGTCATAAATCTGAAAGGGACCTCAGAGTTGTCTACTCCACTCTCTCATCGGGCTAATAAGTAGGATGACCCGTTCGTCCGGACAGTTTCAATTTATGCCTCTTGTTCTGATAGAGTTATTAATAGCTCCCTCTTTTACTCTTAAATGTATCCTAATGTGGATGATAAATTATATGGTCTCCGTACAAATGAGAGAAGCGACCTCGCTGGGGCCAGAACCCACACTCAAGTATCCAGGGTTTTTATTTTTTAATAATAATTCTACTGTGCTGCCTCTTTCATTTTAAAGTTCTTTTTTTTTTTTTAGTTTATTCATATATTTTGAGAGAGAGAGAGAGAAAGCACACGTGCAAGTGGTAGAAGGGGCAGAGAGAGAGGAAGAGAGGAAATTCCAAGCAGGCTTTGTGAAAAGCTCGATGCAGGGCTCAAACCCACGAACACTGAGATCATGACCTGAGCTGAAAGCAAGAGTCAGAGGCTTAACCAACTGAGCCTCCCAGGTGCCCCTAAATGTATTTCTTTAGAGCAGTTTTTCTGAACCAAAATCACCCAAGAAGCGATTCCAAAACACAAATGCCTTGACCCTGATACATTTTCAGGGTGAGATGTGGACATATCGTCTAATGACAAAATTCCCAAGGCAATCCTGATGCACCTCAGTGGTTCAGAATCAGGGTGGAGAGAAAAGAGATGGTTAAGTGGTAGCTCCACCACCAATCCACGTGCCAAGATGTGCTATTTCAGCACTAACAAATTTGACCAACCATTTGCCAGACTCCAATGCTTCATCACTGATGAGTCCATTGGGTTTATTGAGTGTGCCATTTGATGTGACTTTGAAATAAGGCTGAAAAGGGATCTTAAAAGCCTGGAGGTAACTTCTCTCTTGCATCCAACTCTAGAAGACCTAGAAGACATACAGAAAGACTTCTCCCACCCACAGAGGGTTCCTTTAATTTGACTTTCAGCTTCCTATTGGCCACACTGTACAATCAGAAGTGAAAGAACTGGACTAGAATAGATTTTCCTCATGCCATAGAAGATAAGATTATAGCCTGAGGATGGCTTTGAGATAAGGCAAAAAACAGTGGTAACCCCCAGGCTGTAGGGAGCTGATGACCAGAGGAGACTTAGTAAAAGACAGGAGTGCTTCTTCCATTGGACCGGAAGGCAAAGAAACCAGCAGCAATGAGTCCACGCCAGGAAGGAGAAAGTGAAGCACAGCTGGAAACCGACGTGAAGGAAGAGCAGTGATTAATCAGTGCTTGAAAGCCATCTGCTCTCCTTGGGTCCATGCCGGCAGCACAAGCTACAGATGCTTGAAAGTGAGCTGGGTGCTGGAGAAGGAACGGTGTTTTCCTGTTCAGTGAGGGTGTAAAGATTCATCTTCCGCAAGACTGGCGCTGTTAAAGGGCATGCTCATTTGGGGCAACATCGGTTGGTTTTCCACCTTTCCCTCAATCTGAGTGTTTATAGGCCGGCTTCCTTTTGTTTTGAGTTTTTGCGTCATCGTTTTTTTGGTTTACAAGTTGAAATCCTCTATGTGGACTTATAAGTATGCATGGAGAAATGATGAAACATGTTTACCTTTGGTTCCTTTCCAAAACCCCAATAAAAACAGTAGTAAAAAAATTGAAAGTAGACATTAATCCATAGGCAAAGAGAATAGACATGAAAGGATGAAACAGAAGCTAAAGAATTTCTATAAATTGAGGGGAAACAGAAAGCAGATGGGATGCTATGGATTGAATTGTGTCTCCCCAAAATACATATGCTGATGCATAATTCCCAGTGAGATGGCGTTTGGAGATGGGGGTAATTAAGGTTAAATGAAGTGATAGAAATGTATGCTGATCAGATAGCATCCTTACCATAAGAAGAGAGAGACCAGAGATCTGTCTTTTCTCAGTGTGTGCACATAAAGAAAATGACATGTGAGCACACAGGGTGAAGGCAGCCAACTGCAAGCCAGGAAGAAAGTTTTCACTAGAACCTGATCGTACTGGCACGTTCATGGGACTTCCAGCCTCCAGAACCAGGAGAAATAAATGACTACTGTTTAAGCCACCCAGGCTATAGTATTTTGTCATGGCAGCCTGAGAAGACGGATCCACAAGTGTCTGAGTTCGCCTGGAAGAGGAACGTGGATGTAGAAGGCTGCCGATGGGTCGGTGATGATGCTTCATGAACAGGTGAGCTCTTTGAAAGGGTCAGCATTGAGGTGTTGAACCAAAAGGACCCACCTTACTCTGAAGAGCCAGGTAACCACCCCTCTGCACACTCCCTAGTCAGAAAAAAAGGGGATTCTCTTTTGTTTGGGGGAGAAACTGAGCTTGAGATTGGGAACCCAAGACACAACTAAGGGCAAGGGAAGCTTGGTACTACTAGACTCGAGAGTCTAGCAATGGAAAACCATAAAACCCACTTGCTCCCTGACACCTGTCAGGGGAGCCTACAATGTGACAAACTCCAGCCACATGCACCAAGCTGATGGTCATCAGTTTGTCTCCTCCATGTTAAGTAGACGTGGACAGGCAAGTGAAGATAATATAGCGACAGTGTCCAACACACAGAACTTGAAAACTTGATTTCTCATGTGCTGTTTCCCAAACTCCTAGAGCCTGTGCTCTGGCAAAATGAAACAGAAACCCAACAAAGAGAAAGACCTGGGATCCAGAAAACAAGACTTATCACACACAATAATGGTGAAGGGAAGTCCTCAGATGGCAATTGTGCATGAAGCCTAGAAAGGAAGTAGTCCAGATGGAGTCAAAAGATGAAGGGATGTGAAAGGGACATATCCTCATGGGAAAAAATATATAAGTGGTCAATAATCTGATATATTTTGACTTTGGGGGAAAAAATCCTAAGTGTTTGGAAGATGTTGAAACATTTGGGGAAAACTAGAGCTTAATACTTACACAACTAAATAAATAAAATTAGGCAATTTTAATTACAGGAAAATATAACCATGGTATACACATACGTATGCTTTCAAGAGGTGCACAGTGGTTCCCCACTTCTTGGTTTTCATGCAATTTGTATAATCTCCTCCCGTATTCAATAGGAATAACCATGTAACAACTGAAATCATTCCTCCAGCTCCAGCCAAGCCTTCATATGACTTTAGTCCCCAGTCAATACCTTAGCTGCAAGTTCATGAAAGACCCTGAGCCCAAACTTCTGGCCAAAGCTATTCCCGAATTCCTGACCCACAGAAACTGTCTAAGATAATAAATGCATTTTGCTGCCTTAAAGGACTAAGTTTTAGGATGTATTTGGCATATGAAGGTTTGGGAACCTGGAAATGGAAATGGGGTGCAGTTATACCAAAGACCTCAAAGTGTGGGTGTAGATCTAGACTTTGGCTGAAGCGGGAAGGGCCTTCAGGGGAGTATTAAAGAAAACCTAAAGGATATTAAAGATACTGTTAGTAGAGAAGTATGATGGCCTTTGAGGAGGATACCAAGGAAAGCCTAGAAGAAAGTAGGCGAATTGCAAGAAAGGCAACTCTTGTTACATAGAGCCAAAAGTTTAACAATGCTGTTGCCTGTGGCAACATGGAAAATGGACTTAATGAAGTGTGCAGTCTAGCTCAGGAGGAAAATGTGAGAGTAGAGAGATTGGCTTTGTTTTCTTTTGTTTTAAACCAAAAAGAGATGGCACTTGCTAGTTCAGAAACTCCCGGCATCTCCAGGTGGCTAATGATTTAAGAGCACTGGGTGTTATATGGAAACCAACTTGATAATAAACTATTTTTAAAAAAAGAAAAGGAAAAGAAATGGCTCCCGGACAAAGATCAAATTCAGGCAAAGTCAAGAAAACATGGCATAAACATGAAACTGACTGTGTGGTTATAAAAACACACAAACCAATGAACAAACAAGGAGTAAAACTTCAGAAATATCTAAGGCAATGCCTCAGAGAACTGTTCAATAACATAAGGCCTCCAAGCAACTCAGGGCTTCTGTTCCTCAGTTACCTGGGCACAATCCCAAGGGAGAAAAAGAGCTAATCCCAAAGGGATTTCTGAATGTGGTTTTTGTCTAATGGCATGAATCCCCAATAAGGCTCACAGGAGACGTATAAAGTTTTCATGAGAACTGTATGGGCAAAAATATTGCCAGCTTGAATTGAAAGGTAAAGAAATAGAACAAATTCTTAAAAAGGTTTTGGACCTTCAAACTTCTACAGATGGAAAGCAGGCTGAAAAAATTTCTCACCTGCAAACAAAATCTACCTTTCGTGAAAATAGAAGATTAACTCAGAAGCTAGAAACAAATGCTCAGGCTAAGAGCCATGGAGAGTTCTTCCCAGGGTCTGAGTCTTGTTTTTGTTTGTTTGTTTGTTTGTTTGGTTTGGTTTATTTACATCAAAGTTAGTCAGGTTAGCATATAGTGCAACAATGATTTCAGGAGTAGATTCCTTACTGCCCCCTCACCCATTTAGCCCATCCCCCTCCCATAACCCCTCCAGCAACCCTCAGTTTGTTCTCTGTATTTAAGTCTCTTATGTTTTGTCCCCCTCCCTGTTTTTATATTATTTTTGCTCCCCTTCCCTTATGTGCATCTGTTTTGCATCTTAAATTCCTCATAGGAGTGAAGTCATATGACATTTGTCTTTCTATGACTGACTTATTTCACTTAGCATAATACACTCCAATTCCATCCACATTGTTGGCAAGATTTCATTCTTTTTGATTGCTGAGAATACTCCATTGAATACACACACACACACACACACACACACACACACACACCACATCTTCTTATCCATTCATCCATCCATAGACATTTGGGCTCTTTCCATGCTTTGGCTATTGTCGATAGCACTGCTATAAATATTGGGGTGCATGTGCCCCTTTGAAACAGCACACATGTATCCCTTGGATAAATACCTAGTAGTGCAATTGCTGGGTCATAGGGTAGGTCTATTTTTAATTTTTTGAGGAACCTCCATACTGTTTTCCAGAGCAGCTGCACCAGTTTGCATCCCACCAGCAGTGCAAAAGAGACCTCTCTCTGCATCCTCGCCAACATCTGTTGTTGCCTAAGTTGTTAATGTTAGCCATTCTGACAGGTGTGAGGTGGTATCTCATCTTGATTCTGATTTGTATTTCCCTCATGATGAGTGATGTTGAGCATTTTTTCACGTGTCTGTTAGCCAGGCTCTGAGACTTAATCAAGGAACTGTCAACTGTGTCCTGCTAAATTTAAGAACTGCTATGGACGATTGATTCCTGTCTCCTCTTCCCTCTCTTTTTGACAGGGAAGTTTCTAGCAGTTATTATATACCTGTCCCACCAACAACGTATGTTGAGTGTGTGGGCTGCACATAACTTTTCTCTTTAGTTCACAGGTCTTCAGATTGAGAGGAGCCATATTTGGGGAACTATTCTCATCTTCCCTGGACCTGATTCCAACAAAGAGATCCTGGACTTCTAACTGATGGTGTCAGACTTTGGGGGACCTTGTGAGAAGACCTGGTGAATGTTGCATGTGGGACAGACATGAGTCATTGGGGTTGACAACTTGACTGAAATCTTGTGAGAAATCCCAAGCCATAGACACTCAACTAAGCTGTTCTCAAATTTGAGATCTACAGACTGTGTGAGATAATAAATGTTAACTGTTGTTTTATTGCTAGGTTTTTATGTAATTTGTTTTGCACCAATCAATAACTAATATAAAATGAATCACAGTATTTGACTCAGCAGTAAAATTTATTTATATGTTACATTTCACAATAATGTTTAAAAATTATAATAAAACTACATTAGAGAAAAGGGTAGGGGAGGCAGCTGGAGATGGAAGAGAGCTAAATACTTACCTACCTTAACAGAGGCACAGATGCTATCTAAAATTGATACACTAAGAAATAGCAGAAAATGCATATTATATAGAAAATATGAAAATAAACATCAGATGACTTTACCTACAAGGGTTAAAACAGCTTGTTTCTAGGGGCGCCTGGTGGCTCAGTCAGTTGAGGGTCCAACTCAGGTCATGGTCTCAAGGTGGGGGGGGGTTCGAGCCCCGCATCAGGCTCTGTGCTGACAGCTATGGAGCCTGCTTGGGATTCTCTGTCTCCCTGTCTCTCTGCTCCTCCCTGGCTCTCTCTCTTTAAAAATAAATAAACATTTTAAAAGTAGGAGGGGCCTTGTTTCTAGAAAGGAAACTGGTGTTGGGGGGGGTAGGACTCCCCTTCAAAGGTGGTCTTCTTAGAGATGTATGTTTTAAAAAGTAATGAGTATACAATTTTAATAAAAATGAAATCTTTATTTAGAGATAAAAGGACTCACCGTTATACCTCAGTCACTCGGAGATGTTGGTGAAGGTGCGGGCTGCAGGAAGTGATGAGGAAAAGAGAAGAATATTCCCCTGAGTGCTGAGCTGTACCAGCTCCCAACCCCGGGGGGAGTGAGCCTGGGGGCATCCGGACAGAGGGGCAGCTCCCGGGCTGCCGGATGTGGGGAGCACATGCCGCCCCTTGACCAGAGTCTCTTGCAGATGCATGGTCTTGCCTTTCACGGAAGTCCTAGCCTCCGTCACACCGGCATTCCGCCCCAGCAAGAAGCAAAGGAAACTTGTTAGGAAAACCCTGCTATTGGAGAGCATGCTTAGCAGGACAGCGGAGCTGGGAAGCCTGAGCTGGAGCCCCTTCCGCCCCCTCATGAGCCCTGAGATCCTGGCTAAGTCCCTCTCTTCCCTCTTCCGTGAAACAGACTGACTTCACATGGTGGCTTCCTCACAGGGCCTCCTAGAGAGTAAAATCGTAGAGTGGGAAAGCTCTTTGAAACTGTTAAGTGCAGAGCAACGACGGGTCCCCATTCTCCCCACTTTGGCAACTGTACCCCCACCTCCTCCCTGCATGTTGACTAGAGAAAGATAGAGCAGCTTTCTGGATTATGCAGAAAAAGGGCCCATTATTCCCATGACCTAGAAAACCTTCTCCAGGGTGGGAGTTACCTGGAAAAACTCTGGGGAGCTGGGACACTACTTCTTCCCCAACCGAATGAAGCGCAGACCTCACGAGGGCTGAGAGAACTGAGAGACGAAGGTCCCAGAGCCCAGGCTGGCTTAGCCTGACAATTTAAATACCTCACCTCCCCTTTCCTCACCTTTACCATTTTTTCCAGTTGCTCCGGGTGATCCAAGCTTTTTGCTTTTCCGGAACTTCTGTTCTTTCTGCTACACTTTTGGGGTGGGAAGGGTGGTTATCTTTCTCTCCTTTTGGGGGGGGGGAGGGGAGGGTGCAACATTAAACGATTAGAGACTAAGAGCAGACACCATGCTTCTCCTCTTTGGAAGCTCTCCCCGTGAAAGAACGAAGCAGCATGACTTGTGCCGGGCATGCAGCCTGGCGGCACAGGTGTCTAGGCAGGTAGGGGGGGAAGATGCTGATGGGCACAGACCCCTGAGATGTCTCTTCCTGGGGATTTCCTGCGGGGGAGGGTGGCTCTAAGGCTTTCCCGAACGTGTTTAGTGTTGAGATGCTTTCTCCATTCCTACAGCTAACGCTGGCCCCGCTGCCTCCCAGCAGGTGTCTGATGCTGCCTGCAATCATACTTTTGGAGAAAACGTGGCAGGAACCATTAGAGGTACTTTAACCACCTCATTGCCAAAGCAAGGAGAGGATTGTGCCAAGAGAGCCCACAAATTAGCCCCATTTAGTTGAGCACACGGTGTTAGCCTTCTAGTGTTTCCCAAATTTATCCTTGAAATCTTCCTAACGAGCAAAGCAGCACATTTATAGGCATGGGACCCCTGCAGTGTGGCCCTAAGAGCTAGAATTCCATCAGCAGTTCTGCACCTGCCATTGAACACGGCCCGCAGTTTGTTTTACTTAATGGAGGCCTTGGGATTTGCTGGGGGGAAATCCTTTCATTTTGCCACAGAACACAAAGAGCTCTATGGGTAGGACTGTCAGCTGCTCTCAGGAAAGATGGAATTCTATACATTCGCGCCCGGTGTATGCATTGCTCCTGAACATTTTAGACCTTCTCTGGAAGACTAAGGTTAAGGGCAGAGTCCCGAACAGTACACTGGCCTACGCTATTCAATAGGAACGGAAGCACATCAGCTAAAACAGATGCCATTTCTCAGTGGTTGAAGCATAGAAACAACCCCAGACTTCGGAGGTTGTTAAATTACATCGGTGAGTATTCTTTTCTGTAGCTTTCCCCTGTGTCATGGAACTGTCACAGAAACATTCATAACTCAGAGAGTAGTCTCGAGTCTAAAAAGAGAATGATGGTGTTTGGGATAAGAATGATATGTTTTTGTGATTCATCCATCGAATCAATTGATATTTTTAAGAGCCTTCTAGATTCTGGGATACAGAGATGGTGAAAGCCATGTGAAATGGTACAGTCTCTGCTCTCTGGCTTGAGGGAGAGAGACGTGGAGAGGGTGATGGAAAGCCAGGGAGAGACAGAGAGGTTCAGGCGGTCAAAGATCAGGGCAGACCTCTCTCAGCAGCATGCATAGAGCCGGCAGAGAGGTGACCTGGGGTAAGCCACAGATTGCTTGCTGTGGGATATTAGTCAACTCACTCAATCCTTTTAGAGTTATGTTTTCCCATCTGTTGAAAGGTATGCTTTTCAGTGGAGCAGAAGAATTACACAATTGTGTAGATTGTCTCGACTTCTAAACACGTGGAAGTTTCATATGCAGGTAAGGGGATCTGTTCTTTCAACAACTATGAATAGCGGTCAAGGCAACGTTGCTATATGCATTGTATACAGTTGTAAGAAAAAAATACATATCGTCTCTGACCCTATAGGGCTCACATTATCATGAGAGTACTTAAACATGGACTAGATTGGGGCGCCTAGGTGTCTCAGTCAGTTAAGTGTCCAGCTTCGGGTCAGGTCATGATCTCGCAGTTTGTGGGTTCAAGTCCCACATCGGGCTCTGTGCTGACAGCTAGCTCAGAGCCTGAAGCCTGTCTTCGGATTCTGTGTCTCCGTCTCTCTCTGACCCTCCCCTGCTCATGCTGTCTCTTTCTCTCTCAAAAATAAATAAAAACATTAAAAAACATTTAAGCATGGGCTAGATTACCTAGCAGGATGGGCAGTAGCATCGAATAATGCAGGGTTCATGTCCAAAGGAGACCCAGAGTCTGACCTGCCTTCTAATTTCAGGTCCACCCCTTACAAGCTGTAAGACTTAGAGCATTTACTGCTCTAAGTCATACATTTCTTATCTGTAAGCCTGGAGCTAACAATACTGACTTTGTAGGGCTGGTCTGAGAATTAAATGAGATAATGCATGTGAAGTGCTTTTCACAGTGACTGGAACAGAATAAGCACTCAATAAATGGTAGCTTTTGTAATAATCTTTAAAAATCCTTCCAATTCTGAAATTTCTACATCTAGTCTCTTTCAGTCTCTGAGGGTAAGTGGAAATACCTTACAAAGAGAAGAGACAATAGCACAGAGCCACCTGGGCCCTGGGAGGCCATATTTAGCACACGTGTCTGGTGTGGACTTGAAAATTTTTGTTCACTTCTTTCAAACCTTGTTCAGGAACCATGAGATACATAAATGCTTGGAGTTTGCATGTCTACATGTTGGTGGCTCATTTTCTAATTAGTTGATTCGAGCAAGGGTATGAATCAACAAGTAATGGGATTCATTTGTTGCAACTGCTTTTGTCCTATCCCTACCTGAGCAAATATATATTTGGATCTCATCATTTCCTATTCTATGAACTCTGACAGTCCAACATTTCATTGGCTCATCTCCAAAGGGAACCGTTTTCTTTTCTAATATACTATTATTGATTGAAAACTGAATTTGGATGATTCATTGTAACTAACATATTTTAGCTGAAATAACAACTTTCACACACACACACACACACACAAACCCTAGAAAAGACAGAGGCAGGATATATCAATGACAAACATTATTGGTGTGACTTTACCTAAAACAAGAAGTCCTAAAGTGCTATTATAAGTGTATACCATTTTCCTTTAAATTACAAAATAAAATTTTTCCATGGATTTACTCAAAAAGATAGTCTTAACTATAATCTGCTCAGACTAGAGGGATTTTTTTTTTAAGATTAACTTTTAAGGCACTCTCGAGATTTGCATAAATCTTTCTTAATGACAAATTTCTGTTCAGCTAGTCTGCTTCTGTCTATAGTATTTGGAAACATTTCCCTCATCTATATCTTTTGTCTTTTCAAAGGCGTTTTTACGGAGGGTTAGGTAATGAAATCACAAAGAACTTATTCCGTTGAAATTTTCCTGTAACATTTGCCATTCTTGGAACAGATTGTTTTATAAGTGTATTTTACCCACTCACATAAAACAGCAAGACAAATTTTCTTTCAAAAGAAAATAGGTTGCATGCCTCTCTAATTTTTGCCTTTCAATTAGAGTAGGCACTAGCATGCTTCCAAAATCCCAGACAAATAGCCGAGGGTGTGCTTATGTGGCATTTTGATCGTTTTATGGTGACTAACATATGGAGGCTGATGTGTATATCCACCTGATATGTGCTGAAACCTACCTGTGCCAGGCTCTGGGCTAGGGCTAGATTACTCAGAGAAGGCTAGGAAGACACTGCCTCTGTCCCCAAGAGCTCACAGTCAGGGGGACAGAGGAGGCTTCAAAGAGGGAGGGAATGCCACTTAAGCTGAACCTTGGAGGAAGAACAGAAGTTTGCCAGGTAGAGGAAAGACGAATTGATATTCCAAGCAGCAGACCAGCCTTTTCAAAGGTCCAGAAGTACCAACTTGCACAATAGGGTCAGGAAATGATGACGTCAGTACACATAACAAGAGGACAGTTATCATTCCTTAAACAAAGGTGTTCGTTGGTAAAAGCATGGATTGCTAATGCACATTTTGGCCCATTTCCTAATCCTACATCATAGGCTACCTTGAGCTCAGGGTTCCTGGTCCTTCAGCACCAAATGGCTGGTTCCTGCCACCATCCCTAGACCTTTGGGGGTCACCCTCTTCCAAAAGTCTCCCCTGCTCATAAAGATGGTAGTGTAAAAAATGAGGGCAGGATAACTTGGGAGTGAAGAGCATACCCTCTAAAATCATTTCTGCCCCCTCCTCGGTGACCTTCAACATTGACTTAGCCTCTTTTGCCTCAATTTCTTCACACATGAAATGAAGATTAAAAAGTACTAACTTCATAAAGTCATTGCAAAGACTTTAATGATTTAATGTAATGTAATGTAATGATTTAATTTTTTTAATGTTTATTTATTTTTGAGAGAGAGAGAGTACGAGTGGGGGAAGAGCAGAAAGAGGCAGACAGAATCTGAAGCAGACTCCAGGCTCTGAGCTGTCAGCACAGAGCCCGACGTGGGGCTCAAATCCACAAACTGTGAGATCATGACCTGAACTGAAGTCAGATGCTTAATGAACTGAGCCACCCAGGCGCCCCAAAGTATGTGATGATTTAGGTGAGTGGTTGGCCCATAGTAAGCACTCAGTGAGTTTCAGTTATTATTTATTCATGTAATACTTTTTCTCCCACCAAATGCCTCAGTGTCTGCACAAATAAAATTCTAATAACAGTTCCCTTATTTGCTTTGTCTTCTCTAAGGAAGGTCAAAAGCTTATTTCTGCTGCTTTCAGCCTGATGAGGAACCTCCACGTTTTGGAAGTTAAAGTGCTTCCCGTTTCTCCACTTCCTCCCACCATTACCTTTATCATATCTGACATTTGCTGAAAAACAACCTAATTCCCTTTCTTCATCTAATCATATGATGTAAATAAAACTCAAGTAATAATGCCATCTGAGTCTCTCTTCTTTGACTTCTTCCCAGAGGTTTTCCACAAGCTTCCCCTGGGGTTGTGGCAACCCCAGTAAGTAAATATTTCTGGATACACAGACCACACTGCATGTCTCTTTCCATAGCTGGTTCCCCTTGAAAAAGGCATATTCATCCCTCCCCAACTAAAATTTTGAGTTCCATCGCATAGGTGAAAGCAATCAACTCTTTAGACTGTATTTTTATGTTATGTCCATTTCATTCCAAGGCTCTGCATGTTGGCATGTAAATGTCAAATATTCCACGTACTGGTTCTGTTTGGGCCTCTCCCCTCCTTCGGTGTTATTCCACGTGAGTTCCCTAACAAAGCCCCTTATTCTTCTGTAGCTGGGAGCTTGATCTCTTTCTCCTTTATATTCAGTGTAAAGTTTCTTAAACTAACTGGTGATTCTCCAGGCAAATAGACTCTTCCCTTTCTTGGTGAAATACAACTTGTGCCGACCCAAAGAGTCATTACCATGTCTTAAATTATGCTTCATGAATCAAATTTCAAATCTCACAGCCTTTGCAAAGTCAATCTTTATCTCACTTCTCAAGTCTCTGAAGAAAAATACTACCTGTATCTCCAAGTCCTTTACTATTACATTATTACAAAGATAATAATGCTAACAGAAAATGCTTATTGGCTCCTGATATATGTCAACAGAGATATTTCACAAACATCAGTTCATGTAACATTCATAAGAGTCCTGTGAGATAAGCATTATTGATTTTCTCATTTTACAAATAAAGGAAATGAGGGTGCCTGGGTGGCTCACTCAGTTAAGTATCTGACCTCAGCTCAGGTCATAATCTCATGGTTCGTGAGTTCGAGCTCCACATCGTGCTCTGTGCTGTCAGCGCAAAGCCTGCTTTGTATCTTCTGTCTACCTCTAGAGAGAGGCCTCTCCCCAATGTGCATGCAGACTCTCTTTCTTTCAAAAATAAATAAACATTTTTTAAATAAAGGAAATAATGCTTAGAGTTAAAGGGATTTGCCTAAGATCACACCAGTAGGAAGTTTCAGAACAAGGAGGCAAAGCTAAAACTTATATAAGACCCATACTGATAATCATTAGATTCTACTGTGTTGCCTAAAGAAACTTCAGAATTCAAACTTTTCTGAATTGTATGTGGGGAAGATTGAATAATTACCCCAAACTCCCCACCTCTTCCGATAACCACACCCTTGTCCTGGCCTCACAATGCTTCAGCATGTTCTTTCTGCCCCTTGACCTTTGACTTGGCCATGTGACCTGCTTTGGACAACAAAATGTGGATAGAAACCATAGGCTTGTGCCTTGTGTTAGTCTCCTGGGGCTGCCATAACAAATTACTACAAATTTGGTAGCTCACAGCGACAGAAATTTATTCTCACCCAGTTCTGGAGACCAGAAGTCCCAAATCAAGGTGTTCACAGGACAGTTCCTTCTTGCCAACTCAAAGGGAGAACGCATTTCATGTCTCTCCCTTAGTTTTAGGCAGTTGTCAGCATCCTTGGAGTTCTTTGGTTGTGTCAACAGAACTCTGGTCTCTGTCTCCATCATCATATGGTCTTCTCCCTGTATGTCTGTCCAAATTTCTCTTAAGGATACCAGTCATTGGACTAGGATCCACCTCAATCCAGTATAATCTCATCTTAATTTGATTACATCCGCAAAGACCTGATTCCAAAATAAGGTCACATTCATATATATGAGGGGGGGACAATAATTCAACCCACGACAGGCCTTAGAAAGCATTTGGTTTTCCTGCTTGGCTCCCAGGACTTCTGCCATCACCAGGGAAAGACCTGCCCCAGATCGCTGCTGCCCTTCACCCAAGGCCCAAGAACGAATAGCTGTGAAGCTGACCCATCCAGGTGGGCCCTCAGCTCACCTTGGCCACTGAGCCAAGTCCAGCCTATGTGGCTCACATCTGACCCACAGACCATGAGAAAACATGATAGTTGCAATCCATGGTGTTTTGAGGTGGTTTAGTATGCATCATTTTTGTAATAAAACCTACTCATGCAGTTGATTTCCTACCCATTAGAAATAATTAATTGAAATATACAGTTGGGAAAATCCAATCTCAAGAACAAGAAAACCCATACAATACCTAGATACATATTATCCTTCAGCAGATCTTGGTTCTATGAACTTAAGCTTTCTGTTATTTATGGAAAACATACTATTTTCTAATTTTAAAAAATACTGGGGACCCCACTGGAGCTTCATTGAAGGAACAAGGTGAGCCTGTCCATAAAGAGTAAGGAGGACTAAGGAGGACAGGAAATGAACTAAAGATGTAAAACAAAATAGCCCTGCCCTGCACTTGTCCGAGATCTGTTGGATGAGTGTGAGTGCTTCTGTAGGTGAATGGGGTAAACCATATCCTGTTATAATTATGTCTAGATATTTGTTTCTTATTCCTCAAAGGTGCTTTTGAAAAAGAACAGCAGCTGCAGAGGGCCCTAGCCATTTCACCAAGAAGAAAAGCAAGCATGGTGCTCCTAGAAGCAAGGCATATGGTGAGACTTTTCATTTCGATGGGTCATGGGAGTTCCAGCTACATGCTAGGCTTTCCAGCCAAAGTAACTCTGACTTCTCATCTCAATCAGCCCCTTCCTCTTGTCATACATTTCCCGATCCGGACTACACTCAAGCTTCTCCAAGGAAGATTTTTCACATTGATAATTAGAATTGATGTATTTATTGTAAGAGTTGCCATGGGAAGGCAACTGAGCGACCACTTTGCTGTGGAGAGCTTTGAGAACTGATAACCCCCACCTGCAAACCTGGGATGACCTGAGCCATTTGAAAAGCACCAGTGGCCATTTTATTGCAGGTCAGATAGCAGATCCAGGTACCACCAGGACTGACAACCCCCATTCTCAATCTGGACTGTCTCAAACTGGAATGCCTCGTCATGGAATTCCAGCATCTCCCTCCCCACCAAAGTGGACGGCCAATTGAATCCTGCCACCGTCCAAAGATGCCCCTACTTGGCTATCGGCCCACCTGAGCTCAAACCCGGAACTCCTGTACCCATAAAACACCTTGCTCTCCCGTACCAGGTGCGACTTCCCTGACTCCCTGCTCCAGAGTCACGGAACCTCGCCCGGGAATTGCAGACTCCAATAAAGGCCTTCTTGGCTCCATAACATGGTCTCTTTTCCTCCCATCTCTGCCTCCATCTATTAAATCTTACATTTATGAGGCTCTGTTTTTGCAGTGGATCATCCCATCTGAGGCCAGTATTCCTTTTGAAGTCTGGAGAATTGGAACCTTGGAGGAATTGAACAGTTCCCCGAGAACCAAGCCTCAGGGAACAAAACTTTAGACTGATCTTAAGATCATTAGCACTCTTTTTCCTTCATGCACAGAGTCTCTCTGGAAAACATTTGGTGGCAAAAGTCATTCATGAACACATATAAAACCCTAATTAATCAAAATGCAAATCCAATTCTTGACAAGCTGATTGCACCTCTACTGGATTGGGGGTTTGCAGAAATTTGGACTACTCTGCCCCCTAACTAAAAACGATCACGCTCCGCCATGTTGACGTCTGAATCACTCGAGCTTCAAGTTCCCAGGTGATTTTGCATGAGTCATAGTTCCACATGAGAATTTCTAATTCAGCCAACAAAAAGCACTCAACTATTCATCTTTTGCTACCAATTACTCAATTTCAAAATGACATGTACCTCAGTGTTCACTGGATCCATACCTCTACAAAATGCACTTTAGAACAATTTGTGCTCTTAAATGAATAGCTAGACAAGTTACGGTATGCCAAGCACGATGTAATTGTTACCCTGGCAGATGGCTGCCTATGACAGGCACTCTGCACTGTTGTTTGGTACCTGAGAGTCGGCTCCTGCAGGACAGGTGTGTTTACAACACCACTGAGGGATGGATGGAAACAAAGAAGGGCATAGAGTGAATTCCAAGATTTGTGGTCATCAGTGAAAGCTCTCCAAACTTCTGTTTCCTCATCTGTAAAGGGAAGATGATAACCTTGCCTGCCCCTTTTTCGGGATGATGGTGAAAATCAGTTCAAGTTAATGTGTAAGCAGTATGTACTACGCCCAGCACGGTACTAGTTATTTCTGGAAATATAAAGGTACACAAGTGTTACTTCTTGACTTAATGGCCATTTAATGAAAAAATAAAATAACTTAGATAAATTGTTAAAATTTTTCCAGATACAAAGCAGTGGTAGTAGTAATGGTGGTAAACTCAGAAAGTCAACATTGGAACGGAACAGAAAGATTCTATTCCCTAACCTTCTCATTCTTTAAAAAAAACTTTTAATGTTTATTTATTTCTGAGAGAGATAAACAAAAGTGTGAGCAGGGGAGAGGCAGAGAGAGAAGGAGATGCAGAATCTGAAGCAGGCTCCAGGCTCTGAACTGTCAGCACAGAGCCTGGTGCAGGGCTAGAACTCATGAACCGTGGGATCGTGACTTGAGCTAAAGTCAGACACTCAACTGAAGGAGCCACCCAAGCACCCCATAGCCTCATCATTTAAAAATTTGAAAAATTTTTTAAATGTTTATTTATTATTTTTGAGAGACAGAATATGAGTGGGGGAGGGGCAGAGAGAGAGGGAGACACAGAATCCAAAGCAGGCTCCAGGCTTTGAACTGTCAGCACAGAGCCCAACGTCGGGGCTCAAACTCACAAACCTCGAGATCATGACCTGAGCCAAAGTCTGACTTTAACCAAGTGAGCTGCCTAGGCACCCCATAACCCTCTCATTTTTAATTAACTGAATGCCACAGAGATGAGCGACTTCCGCCAGAATGTACAACTAGCAGAACTAAATATTGGTTGTTAAGATACTCCAAGTTTTAAGCAGATTCCCAGAAACTCAGATAGTAAGAATTAGTATAGTCAGCTGCAATTTAAACAATTCTGCAGGGAAGGTTGAAGACATTTAGAGAAATCTCTCAGCTCTGGTTAACACTGCAAGTAAACAAGTGGGCTCCGGAATGGGACTGACTGGTTTGGATTCTGGGTCTGTCACTCATTATCATGACTTTGGGCAAGTTACACACTCTATGTCTCATTTCCTCCTCTGTAACAAGAAGATAATAATAGTCCCCAACTCCACAGGGTTGTTGCGAGGATTGAATGAGTTAGTACATAAAGGGCTTAGAACAGGGTCCGGCACTTGAGAAGCTCACAGCAACTATTACCTATAAAATAGGATTTAAGAAAAACGAAGACTCACATGGGTCATTCTTGCTTGTAGGAGAGGTGTCCTCGGAAGGCATGATCAGGGCACACACACACTGGACCCACGGGTGGCACTCAAGGCCGTGAGTGCAGTGAATGTCTCTTATACCACAAAGCAAACCAGAGCTGTTCCCTTAGGCTACGTCCTTCCTTTCACAAAGATGTCTGCTAACATCCTGAGCGTTTCAGACATGACGTGTGAGTGCTGATGTAGAGAACGAGCCTGTGATCCAGCACTGAGACTCTCAACACTCAGCTCCTACCAGCAGCTTACTCTGGGTTCAATTAAGGCAGCAGATGGTTTGCAGAGGAGAGGCGGCCCCTGTTCTGAGATAAAGGCATTGATCATCCTTCATTAACAATTCATTAGCATCCTCCCCCGCCCGCCTCTGGATCTGGCCAGAAGGTTGACAGGCAAAGCCTGGGGGCGTGGTGTTTGGTTTACACCCTGATCACGCATGACTATCTGAGGCTTTCTAACCTAAGCAGAGCATGCCAGGCAGTGCTGATCCTCAGTCAGGGTCACTCTGGGACAATGGTCCATTTCCCGGACTCATTGGTAGGCAGGGGCAAAAGCAGAAGCAAAGAAGAAAAAGAACGGGGCTGTAACCTAGTCAATGGAAGTGATACAGCTGGAGAAGCAGGTCAGCCCAGAGGTGTGGTCAGCGCAGGCCAAGGCAGGGTCCAATAGGAAGAAGGAGCTATGCACGTCCAGCTCCGTGCTCAGAGCGGGTGACCTGTCCCCGAGAATGCAGTCTGTCTGATCTTCTCTAGATAGATCCCTTTGGTAGAGGGGGAAGCATCCGGCTTCATTTAACATTCCAAGCAGACAGCCAGCTCCCTCTTCTCGCTCGGATTCCAGCCTTGCCTGGCTGTCTTCCGATGATAATTTGACTTCCCACGTAGATTTCACCACAGGGAGAGAATATGCTTGAAACAGAATGTGTGTCTGATCTCCTGGCCGATTTTCCTTGTCATTGTAAATTAATAAAATGGCATTTTGATTTACACATCTGTCTCTCGTGAACTTGGCAAGTATGACTGAGGGCCCGATAAACTGATCTTGCCTCCGTGTGCTGACAAAACCAATTTTCTCAGTTTTTGAACCTGAAAAACAAAAGGCCAGGCCCTGGACTGTGGTTAAGTCACCAGGGTAAATTCCTCTGTGAGGTATCTGGCCGGGGGACAACCAGGATGTCACTTCCCTGCGTCCTCTCAAACACATTCTTCTCCTGGACTTTAATCTTTCAAGGTGAACGCTCCATGTTTAATGCCCACTCAGATGATTGAATCCATGGTGACAAACACAGGAAATGGGAAGCTTGCCCCTACCCCGAGCTACCCAATCAGTGTTTTGACATACCTAATCACATTATAATTCTGGTGAGCAGGTGATTTTTCACATTTCATACATGGCCTCTATTCAAAACTATTTGGTTATTATTCCTTTATAGCCCAACCTTTCCAAAGCCCATCAGACAAATTAGGTTATGTTACCATTCAACCCAATGGTGCTGGCTGGGCAGCCTCTGATCTGGGTGCCTGCCTCTGATCTGGGGCACCCTTAGAAATCTTTTAAGGTTGTACCATTCATTCATGCAAATAGATGCACTCATCCCTGGAACTCAGGGGCAAAAATCCCCATTCAGGATCAAGGAGGAAAACCGTTGTGCCGTCACCTGCCCACTCCCCAAACATCTGTGAGCAGATGCTAAATATTGCAGCCTCTGGGTGAGCCTGTGATCCTAGTGAGAAAAATGAGACACTGTCCTTAGAAGTTCGGAATCTGGGAAGTGAGACAGCAGAACCCACCTACAATTAACCATGACACATAATTATAAGTACTCTAATAAAGGTATGTGCAAAACATGGTAAGGCAGGGAAGAAAAAAATGCTTCCTTCCTTCCTGTCTTTCTTTGTGTCTTTGGAACCTGGTGTGGTGTTTTGGACATCTTGACTTTCTCTGTAACTTACCTGGACTGATTCTGACACTTCTGAGTACTATAGGAAATATTGAAAGCTTCTCCACCATTGTATGTTTGAAGATAGCAAAAATGTTTTAATACAAGTGTTATGGGAAATAGGAAATTACATCGGGCCCTGAAAACACCCTGATACATCCCCACACCCAAAATTATCCAAAACTAATTACTGCAAAAAGTGATCACTCGTTTAGCTAGCAATCATTGAAAAGTATGATAAAATGCATTAAAATGAATATTTATGGAGCGATGAGTCAGATTTTATAGATGATGAATAAGTGTTTACGGTTTACATTTTTTAATGTTTATTTAGTTTTGAAAGAGAGAGAGAGAGAGACAGAATGTGAGCAGGGGAGGGGCAGAGAGAGAGGCAGACACAGAATCTGAAGCAGGCTCCAGGATCTCAGCTGTCAGCACAGAGCCCAATGCGGGGCTCGAACCCACGAACCACGAGATCATGACCTGAGCCGAAGTCAGACATTTGACTGACTGAACCACCCAGGCGCGTCCGTGTTTACATTTAAAAGAAAGTAGAGCTTATATAGAGAAATACTACTCCTCTTGCTTATAATATCGAGTACAAGATGGTGTAGGATTTTCTCACACCTAATCAAGGGTACACACAGCTGTGATAATGCATAAGTACAGGGGTGATGAGATGTGGAAAAGCCTCAGAATGTGTGTGCGTATACTTTTATGCCTGGTATAGTCAGTGCATAAAATAACACTTCTATTAAAAAATACAAGAAAAATACTAAAGACATAGCAATAGTAAACTGTCATGTATCCAAAAAAAAGCAGCAACAAAAGACCTAGAGAAAACCATTAGATGAAAGGAGATATTACAAAAACACCATTTTTATAAGCCACATCAGTTGATGACAGAACTGATGCCCCTGAAATTTAAGAATGTATTTGAGTAATATGACTTTAAAAATAATATTGTATATATTTTCATAAATGTATATGCAAACATGTACAAGGCTGGGATGCTTGGTGTGGTCCTGTAATAGCTGGTCCCTGTGTCTTTAGGAAGGAAGCAGTATAGTGTCAAGAGTAGGGCTTCAATTCTTAGCTCTTTGGTTCTCTTAAGAAAATAAATACCTCATTTATCTGAGCCTCCGTTTCCTCATCTGTAAAATGGGACAATAATGATAGCTCTCTGTGGGAATGCATGCAAAGTGCTGAGTCCAGGATGGGCGTTCGGTGCACATCAGCTCTGACCACCTTGACCATTAGCATCCCAACATTGCCTTCCTCTGCGGGTGGCCAGGGTTCAGGCCTCTCCTCTGCCAGAGGAAGGGGATTGTCTCGAGTACCTTCATGCCCGCGTTATTCAGCTTCACTGATTCCACGCGTCATGTGTCCACCTTGTTGTACTGACCCACCCGTTAGACGTTCTTTCTGTGGAGCAGAGAAGAAAAGAAAACAATAGCGTTTCTTTGACTCACGTGACAGTACATTAACTTCCACTTTCCAGACCATGGAGCCACAGAGGGAGCTCTCAGGGACATTATCCAAATTCCGGGGCACAGTAGCGTTCTTGGGTGGCCCGCACCTGGCAGCACAGTCCTGATCCGAAGAGCGGTTCCCTGATTAGAGCCTGCCTGACGCTGTTCTCTTCTACGGTACTTTTATTTGACTAATTCTACCCAGCAATCTGGATGACCTCCACCCACTAAATATGCCTATATTTGGGGTGCCTGGGTGGCTCAGTCGGTTAAGCCTCCGACTTGGGCTCAGGTCAGATCTCATGTTTATGGGTTCAAGCCCCACATCAAGCTCTGTGCTGACAGCTAGCTCAGAGTCTGGAGCCTGTTTCCGGTTCTGTGTCTCCTTCTCTCTCTGCCCCTCCCCCTCTCATGCTCTGTCTCTCTCTGTATCAAAAATAAATAAAACATTAAAAAAATTTTAATGAAAAATAAAAAAATAAATATTCCTATATTTGACTAAATCCCGTTATGGACAGATTTCAGGTTGCCCACGGGCTTCTTGCCACATACGGCACATGGTGGGTATTACCCAGATTCATGCACTGGCATTATTGAACCTGAACTTTAATCTAGCTGAGACCCCTGATACTGTTCTCTTCTACAGAAAATAGATCTTTTCCAGAGATGATAAAACATTGAACAAGTACTAATCATATGGTTGGAAATAAAGAAAATCTCAATAAATTCAAAAGAGTAGAAATTAGGTAGGCCACATTCCCTAATCACAATACAATAAAACTAAGAGCAATTTGTTTAAATATAACCCCCCAAAAAAACCCCAAAAAACAAAAACAAACAAAAACAAAACAAAAAAACACAAGCATTTGGAACTTTAAAAAAAAATCTTCCAATAATCACTGGGCCCAGGAAGAAATTGATAATACTATAACATATCATTTAGAAAATAATGGAAATAATGAATACAGATCAGAGTATGAAATGAGACCAAGAAGGATTTAGAAATAAATTCATAAACTTTAATTGTTTAATTAAAGAAAAAATATTAATCTGTTAAGATTTTTGATAGAGAAAAAAAATCATCCCAAGGAAGGAAATCATAAAGTTAAGAGTAGAAATAATGACATCTTACTTACAACGAGTGCCTACTATATGTCAGGTTCTTTTATATACATTCTCTAATATCTATAAGATTACAAACTGGGTTTTATTACTTTATTTTACAGATGAGGAAACCGAGCATCAGAGAAGATGGGGAACTGGTTCAAGGCTTCACAGCATTTAAGTTGTGAAAGGAATTTGAGCTCAAGTTCATAGAACTTCGAGCATTACCCTATTTCCACTATATTCCATCCACTGAAATATGCTTTTCCTAAGATATTGCACTCATACAAATACACTTAAAAACATAAGGGCCACCTGGGTGGCTCAGTCAGTTAACCATCTGACTCATGATTTCAGCTCAAGTCAAGATCTCACAGTTTGTGAGATAGAGCCTTGCATTGGGTTCTGTGCCGACAGTATGGAACCTGCTTGGGATTCTCTCTCTCTCTCTCTCTCTCTCTCTCTCTCTCTCTCTCTCTCTCTGACACTTGAGCACACACACTCTCTTTCTCAAAATAAATAAATAAACATTTAAAGAAATAAACCACAGTCTGGGTTATTGAAAAAGATTTTATAATGGATAAAACTCAGAAAAATTTAATGAAAAAAAAAGCAAAAAATATAATCTTATACCTGATACAAAGATTTTATTTTATTTTATTTTATTTCATGTTTATTTATTTATTTTGAGAGAGATAGAGAGAGAGCATGAATGGGGAGGGGCAGAGAGAGAGGGAGAGAGAAAATCTCAAGCAGGCTCCATGCTGTCAGTACAGAGCCTGATGTAGGGCTCAATCCCATGGACTGTGAGATCATGACCTGAGCCAAAATCAAAAATCAAACACTTAACTGACTGAGCAACCCAGGATTTTATTTTATTTTTTATTTTTTTATGATTTTTATTTTATTTTTGAGAGACAGAGACAGCACGAGGAGGGTCAGAGAGAGAGGGAGACTCAGAATCCAAAATAGGCTCCAGGCTCTCAACTAGCTGTCAGCACAGAGCCCAATGCGAGGCTCGAACCCACGAACCATGAGATCATGACCTGAGCCAAAGCTGGACGCTTAACCGACTGAGCCACCCAGGCGCTCCCCCCAATATGGAGATTTTAAAATAGAAGCTGTACTATATAAAAGTATAATATATATATATATATATATATATATATATATTATACTTAAGAAGATCTTAACAGAATAATTTTATAAAAAATACATAATCACTAAAGTCGGCACAATAAATCGTCTATCAGTTAAGATTTGGTATGGTTTCAAGTGACTGGAAATCCAAAATACGGGTGAAGTGTTCTCTTCCTCCCTCTCTCTTCCTCTCTCACAAACACACACACAAATATGCAAATCCAGAGCTAATTCTTTTATTGTGTTTCTCTGCCATCTCACTGTGAACTCACACAGTTATTTAACTGTTTTGGTTCCAGCCATCAAATGGGTATTTTACCAAGTAGGGAAACAGACACACACTCTCCTTTTAAGGACAATTTCCTTACTACCATTTCCTTGCGCGTCCTCTTTGATGGACAGACTTTAAGATGGTCTTCAAATATCCCCACCTTTTGGTATTCACACTTTTATGCAAGTTCTTTTCCCTGAGCGTAAGTAGGACTTACAATTTATTTCTAACAGATAAAATCTGCCAAAGGTGATAGGATATGACTTATGTCGTATAAGATCAGAACTTCATCTGTAAGCATACCCTTTAGTGACACTCCCCCTTGCTGGCTTTGATGAAGAAGTTGACATTCAAAGGGATCTACATGACAAGGAACCAAGGGTAGCTTTTAGTCAACAGCTGGCAAAGATCTGAGGCCGTCAGGTCCATGAGGAAATGAATCCTGCCAAGAACTGCATGTGCTAGAACATGGATGCTACCCCAGTCAAGCGTCAGGAGGGCCCCCAGCCCTAACTGCCACTTTGATTGTAGCTTCAGGAGAGGTGCTAAAGCAGAGGTCTTGGCTAACCTGAGTCCAGACTATTAATCCACACAAACTAAGATAATAGCCATGTGCTGTATAAGTTGCTATTGCAGTAATAATACACATTCCAAAGACCAAAACTTACTCACTTGGCCACACCAGCTGCAAAAAAGCTAGAAAGTATAATCCTTATTCTTATTGGCCATATGCCAGGCTAAAAGTCAGAAATTTTATCACTGGGGCACCTGGGTGGCTTAGTCAGTTAAGCGTCTGACTCCTGGTTTCAGCTCAGGTCATAATCTCACAGTTCATGATATGGACCCCAAGTTGAGTTGGGCTCTGTGCTAACAGAGCCTGCTTGGAACTCTCTCTCCCTCTCTCTCTGCCCCTCTGCCCCCAAAATAAATAAATAAACTTAAAAAAAAATAAATTCTATCACCAAAGAGGAGGAGGAGAATGAATATCGGGGCCCAATCAGGATTGTCTGCCACACTAAGACAAATAACCAGAGAAAAATGAGAAATGCTATATTTGTGGGACAAATCACTGGCCTTGTGACCTCTGTCTCCTGGCAACAGTGCGGCTCCCGTGGCCTTCCTCACCATCCCACTGGTTACGTGATAATCCATCAAATGCCCACGGGTGCAGTAGGGAAGGACTACGGAGTGACAACAATTCAAATCAAAGTTGAAGAAATAAGTGCTTTAAAAACTCCTCTGAGGAGTCAGACCGCGACGGTGATTTTGGGAGCTAAGGGGTGCCCCTCTTGTACACTTTGGTTTTCATGATGATAAGAATTTACTTAGAGTTGCTGACCTCCACATGTAGAAATTTACACAGCTCATTCATTTCTTTAAAAATAGTGATTTGGAAGTGGCTCCTGGGTGGCCCAGCCAGTTAAGTATCTATCTGACTCTTGGTTTCTGCTCCAGTGATGATCTCACGGTTCAGCTCTCACAGTTCATGAGTTTGAGTCCAACATCAGGCTCTGCGCTGACCGTGTGGAGCCTGCTTCAGTTTCTCTCTCTCTCCCTCACTCTCTGCCCCTCCCCACCTCTCTCTCTCTCAAAATAAATAAACTTAAAAGAATAGTGATTTTTACCTGTATCACCCCTGCCAACTGATAAATGTGTAGAGAGTTATGAGGTTGAAAACTACTGTTTTGCCAAGATCACAGTAAAGATTATTTCAGAGGGGAATAATCAATAGATGTTAAACCTGATGGGGTAGAAAGGGAGTCTGATGAGAAGCTGGATATTTATTTAGTGTTATGTGTCTCCTCACCGAATATTTATTTGTTGTAAGAGGGAAAATAACAATTATACAGCAGAGAAACTGGATTGGTAACATTGCCAATGGGCCAACCTTCCTTATGTGCCTCTGGATCCAACACCCGAGACTTTTGGTATGTAAACCGAATCTAATCATGCAGAAACTTCAGGCAAACCCATATTGAAAAATGTTCTATAAAATAACTGGCCTTTTCTCTTCAAAAATGTCAGTGTTATGAAAGATAAATAAAGTCTTGAGAAACAATTCCAGATCAAGGAGAATAAAGAGACATGACAATTAATATTGTACCCAATCCTGAACTATGTATATCAAATTGATGGGGAAACCTGTATAAAACCCATTATTGGAACAATTGACCACATTGGAATAGGTATCTGATAGAGTATTCGTCAATGTTCAATTTCCAAGCTGTATAACTGCATTATGGGTACATAAAAGAATAACTGTGTTTCCAGGAAATACACATTGATGTAATAAGACAGTAATACCATCAACCCGCTCCAAATAATAATGCATGTGGGGTGTGTGTGTGTGTGTGTGTGTGTGTGTGTATGCACGGAGAGAGAGAGACAGAAAGAGAACAAATGAAGCAAAACGTTAACAAATTGGTGAATTGGGGTAAAGCACATACAAGAATTCTCTGAATTACTCTCCTGCTTTCTGGTAGCTTTGAAATTCTTTCAAAATAATAAATTACATTGAAAAATATATCTGCATATTTTATTTTTAGGAATAGGTATATATATATTCCTGGGTGGATTGAGGGCTTTCCCCTCTTCTCTTTCTCATCCACTTGGGGTGATTCTCTCAAATGAAAGACAACACCTTGTATTCTTACTCTCATCTTCATCGTTAGCGGGATAAATCTCTTCCCTCGCTGGCAGCTTTATATGTTGCTGTATCCTCTAGTTTTCGTTTAAGGCAGGGAAGAAATGAGAATGTTCTTTCCCAAGTTGGCGAGTGACAGCAAGTGAAAGCTGGGGTGCCAGATGGAGCACACCCTTGCTGGAAACTGAGCAGGGGAGAGGGCGGGCCCGATTGGGATTTGGGACCAAGGGCCCTGTGGCTCCCTGGACACTGCATGGACTTAGGTGGTGGCTTGGAACAGAGTGTGAGCCCAAGGACAGAGGACACTCCTGGGCCTTTGTGAGCAGCTCCACTTCCTGGACCCAACCTGGGAGCACTTGCCCTGCACCGCACCCGGGAGTACTAGTGAACGCATTAAAGAGGCAGAGCCCAGAGCTCAGCCTTGGGCTGCTATTCTGACTCAGAGACCATCCGCCCTTTCCTCCCAGCAAGGCCATAATGATTTTCCCCCGATTCCTCTTAGACTCATTTCCATTCAGTTAGAAACACACTTCCCCGATGATTTGCTTGTCAGCTCTCCTGTATTTAATCATTCCCCCCTTCTCCCCAAACTATTTCAAATTAATTGTTATCCTACAAGGCTCAAACCTCTCATACCCCCATATTATTGAGTGGCACTCCATTTCCTTAAGTTATAGCAATAATTAAACTGTGTTTAATTAAGTAAGTCCTACCCTCCTGTTATAGCAGTCCCATTCAGGCAGTTTCCTTCAGGTAATTTCCTCCATTTCGATATTATTACTCACGCCCATTGGGGTTAGAGGAATAGATGCTCAGGCGCAGGATGAGATTTTAAGTTGGCTTTGGTTGTTGATTAACTACCTTGGCAACATTTGTAATTTCTA
The DNA here is from genome assembly GCA_004023785.1 of Mungos mungo. NCBI lineage: Eukaryota > Metazoa > Chordata > Mammalia > Carnivora > Herpestidae > Mungos > Mungos mungo. The sequence goes on along the minus strand of PISW01000450.1, from coordinate 484,360 downwards.
CAACTCTATAAAATCTAGATCTTTGTTTTTTCCTTCCCAAATTTCTTCTTCTGGGGAAATAGGAAAGCAAACCCTTCTGCCGTCTTCCAGCTGAAATGCAGTCAGCACATAAATCTCCAGACGTGGGGAAGAATTGATATTTATAGCTCTTGCTGTTATTCACGTCAGAAAACATGACAGACTGGAGGATACAGGTTCCAAGTGACTTACACGAAGCCCCATATTGTGGAATTCCTCAGATCCTATTATGTTACAGAAAATATGAAGCATTCAGCCTAATTTTGCTCTAGGCCCGCCTTGCACACAAGAAGTGCTGGTGTTTTTTCCACAGTTGGTGATCTAAGCACAATCAGGAGTTTCTTCTGAGCTTCACACTTCTGAGGGTTAGTATGGCTGGGCCCATACCCCAGTGAAGCCCCTGCCTTCCAGCTGGGAGTCCAACTGAACATCTTTTTTAAAGTTATTTATTTATTTTGAGAGAGGAGGGGCAGAGAGAGAGAGAATCCCAAACAGGCTCCACACTGTCAGCACAGAGCCTGATGTGGGGCTCGAACTCACAAATCGAGAGATCATGACTTGAGCCATAATCGAGAGTCCAACCCTTAACTGACTGAGCCATCCAGGAACACCTCGACTGAGCATTTCTACATAGTCCCCTGGACCCAACCTAGTATGTATGGGACACAGGAGGACCAACCTTACTGGTTTCTCTGGGACTGAGAAGTTTCCTGAGATCCAGGACTTCCAGTGCTAGAACCAGGAGAGTCCAAGGGAAAGTGGAACAATTTGTTACCCCAACGGCAAGGCTCTAAGATAAGGGGCCTTTTTCTAACATGCTGTGTCCAAAGCAGCTTCTGCTAGGATTGTATGGTTATCAACACTGAATTGAACAATTCAGGGCCAATTAGGGACTTCCATTTTTATAGCTGGGCCCCAAATGCAGAAAATTCCTTTCTCCCCACATGGAAAGTGGGTGCGCTGTAGCCAATCCAAGCATCCCTATTCTCTGGCCTATTCTGTCTGAAGGACAGGCAGTAGTCATGTAAGATACTTATTCCTGGTACCCAATGAAGGATTGTCAAGACAAGAGCTAAGAGGGTTTGAGGAAAACAGGTTGGAGAAACAACACAGAGCTCCAAACCTAGGAAGACTCTGTAGGGCTTAGCGAAAAGCAGATTTAGAATCCAAGATGAGAAATCTGGACCCACGGATCTTGAACTTGATTTAAAGAATTATGGGAGTGCTCACTATATAATAATAGTAATAGTTAGCATGTAGTGAGCCTTACTATGTCCCTGGCGCTGCTCTAGTCATGTTACATGGACTCACTAATTAAATCCTTCCACGAGGTGGATATTAAGGCCCTTATCACCATTTGACAGATGAGGCAAATGAAGGTTAAGTAATGCTCATCCCAGACCCCACCAACCAATGTGCAAACACTAGTAATGGTCTCTTGTACGCCCATCGTGGCTGACTAGTGAGGGAGCCAGAAACTGAGAGTGTCTGATCCTAGTGAGGTGAGCAGAGGCAGGAGCTGACACCTCCCTTTAGCAGGCCAGTGACTTGGCTCGGTGAGAAGAAACCGCGAGACCAGAGCACTAAGGTGCACTGCTAGGCATGAGCAATTAAACTGCCCGAAGAGACCCAGGGCCATGACTTCGAACCCTTGGAGATGAGGTGGTAGTCTGAGCTGAAAAGTGGTGACAGCATGTGTGACCTGTCTAAATTAGGGAAATGCACCTGGGTGACTCCGCTGGTTAGGTGTCTGACTTCGGCTCATGAGCTCATGGTTCATTGGTTCAAGCCACAGTTCATTGGTTTGAACCCCGCATCATGCTCTCTACTGTCAGCACAGAACCCGCTTCAGATCCTTTCCTTTCTCCCTTTCTCTCTCTACCCTTCCCCTGCCTGCATGCTCTCTCTCTCTCTCTCTCAAAGGTAAACATTTTTAAAAATCTTTAAAAAATACATATAAATAAAATAGGAAAACGCTGGCATGCCTAACATGATTTTCAGTCAAGCACAGAACCAGCCCCAAAGCCAGCTTGTTAGGCCACATATGTGTAGTCCCGTTTGGTAACAACAGAAAAATATGGACGCCTCTTCCTGTCTTCCTGGGGAGAAGTAATGTTCTCAGAAAAATGAATTCTGTGCTTCTTTCTCTAAATGGGGGACTTCTCATTCCCTGGCTCTTCCCCAATGTCGGCATTTGCATTGCACGAGGGGCGGATCAGAACCTCTGTGCTCTGCACAATGACTCATGGTCCTCTGGGCCCACGTGTGTGAGTGTGCGCATGTGTGCCTGAGAGACAGGCAGAGAGGGGGATGTACAATAGCTTGTGCGTAACCTCCCTGGCTACAGATATTGATGTAAGTACAGCTTGAAGCCTGTTTTCTTCCCCAGAAGTAATCACAGTACATGTTTCGGCTTCTCTTTAATGTACCTGTACTCTGGAAGCTGAATATAGTTGTGGAGAAGCAAAGCTGTTATCGTACCCCAACCTACTGGCGGGCCATTGCCTTGGAGAATTGATGGAAATAATACAGGCTTTTGTTTCTTTCTCCTCTCCTTGTTCATGGAGATTTTTAGATAATATGGCCTCGCCTGACAGACTGCTATTGCTGATCAAAACTCCCCAGATTTTCTGGGGAGAGCGTTCACCTGCCAGGCTGCCGTTTGTAGAGGGAGAGATAATGAAGCAAAATTAATATCATATCCACACTCTTTCTTCTCCTAACAGGCTCAGCAGCTGGCTCGTCCTGCTGGGCCTTTCCCCCACTTCTTCTTTGTGATTTGCGAAAGAAAAAAAGAAAAGGAAGAACAATTAGGAACATCATTTTAAGGTGTGTGTGCCTTGTGGAGCCCTTTTAAGTGATATTCAGAAGCATTGGATTCCCACAATCCCGTGCTCCCCAGGCCATTCTGGCCCAGATTTCATATTTCAATGACATTCGTTCTTCAGCGTGGTTGTTCTGGTCTCTTCTCGAATGACAATACCCAGGGGATAAAACATTTCCCTTCTTTTTTCTTTCTGTCTTTATTTTAAGGGCAATTCCCTTCCTCCTTTCATTCAACCACCAAAAGGAATCCTTGTTCTCATCAATGTCTCTGCTTGACAAGACCAACCACAGGCAGATGTGTGGACGGAACTTAAAACGGGTAGCCTGAACCGTTTTCCCACTGCAGGTGAGCCCCTGTATAAAAACACTCACGCTATGGATGCCTGAATTTTCAAAAGGATTATGGATAGTACTTAAAGGGATTGCTTACAAGGACACCTGGGCGGCTCAGTCAGTTAGGTTTCCGACTTCAGCTCTGGGCATGAGCTCACAGTCCATGAGTTCGAGCCCCTCATCAGGCTCTGTGTGACAGCTCAGAGCCTGAAGCCTGCTTCAGATCCTGTATCTCTGTCCCTCCTCTGCTCACTCTCTGTCTCTTTCTCTCTCAAAAATAAAAATAAAGATTAAAAAAATTTTTTTAATAAATTGCTTATAAAAAATCCTTTCAGGATTGATTCCTGTACGTAATTGTTTACAGATCATTCACTACAAGTAAAGATGGGTAGAAATTTTACTGAAGAAGAATATTTAATTTTGTGAGAAATTTAAAGTCAACTTTAAAAAAGTCAAATTTAAACCGGATTTTTGTGTTTTTAAAACTAGGTTCTTATGGGGCACCTGGGAGGCTCCATCAGTTGAGTGTCAGACTCTCGGTTTCCGCTCAGGTCATGACCTCACAGGTTCGGTTCCTGGGTTCCAGCCCCACATGGGGCTCCCCGCTGACTGTGAGGGCCTGCTTGGCATTCTCTCCCTCTCCCTCTCCCTCTCCTGCTCCTCCCCTGCTCGTACTCTCTCTCAAAATAAAGATAATAACAAATAAATAACCAAAAAAAATAAATAAAATAAGAAAAAAACTAGATTCTGATGAAATTTGGTCAAATGATGAAATCAAAGGCTTATCTGCAACTACAAGAAGCAAACCAATATGATCATCTTATCGTTACTTTCCAATAAAGACATAAATGCAAATTAGCTCATTTTCAGGTGAAAGGAGAAAGAATGCTCCTTTCTGTTGAAAAAAAAAAAAGGGCAGAAAGAGCCATACAAAAGTTCTACAATGTTTTTTCTCCCTTAAACTCCTTGATAATCCAGTAAATGAAAAATAGTATCTTATTGTTCTAATTCGTATTTCATCATCCATAAAGGAAAATGTCTTTCCATATGTTTATGATCATTTGAATTTTCTCCTCTCTGAATGGTCTTAAATTATTATTTTGGTTGTCTTTCTTAAATTTGTTTATAGAAATAATTTTTAAACAGTTTTTTTAAATGTTTATTTAGTTTTGAGAGAGACAGAGCACGAGCAGGGGAGGAGTACAGAGAGAGGGGGACACAGAATCTGAAGCAGGCTCCAGGCTCTGAGCTGTCAGCACGAAGCCCATCGTGGGGCTTGAACCCATGGACCACAAGATCATGACCTGATCCGAATTTGGGCGCTTAACCCAACTGAGCCACCCAGGTGTCCCTAGAAATAATTTTTATATTATAAATCTATGCTGTCCAATATAGTAACTACTAATCACTTGTAATTCTTGTTAGTCTAAATTGAAATGTGCTCCAAATGTAAAATAGACACTGGGTTTCAAAAACTTAGTACAAAATATAGAATGTAAAATATCTCATTAATAATTTCCTATTGATTACGTATTGAAATAATATTTAGGGCACAGTGGCTTAACTAAGACATTATTAAAATTAATTTTACTTGTTTCTTCTTACAAAGGGCTGCTAGGATAATTTTTTAAAGCTACTTATGGGGCGCCCGGGTGGCTCAGTCAGTTAAGCATCCGGCTTCGGCTCAGGTCATGATCTCACGGTTAGTGGGTTTGAGCCCAGCGTCAGGCTCTGTGCTGACAACTAGCTCAGAGGCTGGAACCTGCTTCAGATTCTGTGTCTCCCTCTCTCTCTGATCCTCCCCTGCTCTCACTGTCTCTCTCTGTCTCGCAAAAATAAATTAAAAACATTAAAAACATTTTTAAAAAACTACTTATTACTGTGATTACTAGAACATTTTTTTAATTTTTTTTAATGTTTACTTATTTTTGAGAAAGAGTTGCAGAATGTGAGCAGGGGAGGGTCAGAGAGAGAAGGAGACACAGAATACAAAGCAGAATCCGGGCTCTGAGCTATCAGCACAGAGCCCAACACGGGGCTCAAACCCACGAACCCATGAGATCATGACCTGAGCCGAAGTTGGATGCTTAACTGACTGAGCCACCCAGGTGCCCCTTGATTAGAAAATTTTTAAAATACACACAGGGTGAAAAAATTGGGGGAAGAGGAACCCCTTCCCTTAAGGAGGCACTAATTCAACAACCATACAGGGATCAACTCCTGTTGTGAGTAACCTAGAAAATAGTTAAGAGGCCCTTGTACCTCAGGCAAGTGTGAAACCAGCTACATGAGAGCCAGGAGGAAAATTCCAGGCATTCACTCACCAAGTTCCCTGCCCCCCCAGCTCAGCCTGGTTCAGTGCTGAGAAACTCCCAGCCCCAGCCTTCTCTGGGGGAAGGGAAATAGAAGACTGGAACGTATATCTATCTAACCTTCAGACTTCCCAGGGGCTGCCTGAGGGACTGGTTTCTGCCTTGCTGGATTCTAAGCATTTAACAGGCAAGGGTGCTGTGTTAGAGGCAGCAGCGGACACAGGTAAAGGCTTGGGCAATCACTCACTCCCCTCTGCTCAGCACAGAACAAGCTGGAGGGACCTCCCCACGGCAGCTTGTCCCTGGGGAGAGAGACTTGGAGCACCTCTTTAGTTTCTCACCTTTTCAGAGGGCTTCCCAAAGGACTGCTTCCTGGTTCACCTGTTTCGGAGCACTGATGGAGCCCTACAGACTCTAGATGCTTGGAGGCTGCTGGAAACAAGAGATCTGGGGACCTGCTGCAGCTCTAAAGGACACATAGTACAGCAGACAGACACTGACACAGCTCAGTGGGCTCTCTCTGGAGCAGAAGGAGGGGAGACTAGAGTGGACCATGTGTCCACCATTCTGGCTTCTCCCATATGCATCAAGGACCGATTTCTGTGTCACCTGACCCAGAGTACTGACAGACCTGGAATGCTCCAGAAGCCTGAGGACTGCTGAGAACAAAAGAGAGTTGGGCGGTGTGTGGCAGCTCTAGACAACTTGCAATATTGCAGACAGACATAGGGAGAGTAAGAGAGTATGAGCTCCTGAAAAAAGAAACTTGGAAATCCTTCTAATTGGGAACTCACCAGTTGGAACTGGACACAAGTCCAGAAAGGATGCAGCCATGGGAAAGGTTTGTGAGGCCCCCAGAATCCCTCCTATATGAAGCAGATCCATAAAGATTGGGAGAGGGGCACCTAAGTGGCTCGGTCAGTTAAGCATCTGACTTTGGCTCAGGTCATGATCTCATGGTTCATGAGTTCGAGCCCTGCATTGGGCTCTGTGCTGACAGCTCAGAGCCTGGAGCCTGCTTCAGATTCTGTATCTTCTTCTCTCTCTGCTTCTCTCCCACTCTTTCTCTCTCTCTAAAATAAAATACACATTTTAAAAAATGACTGGGAGAGGTGGTTGTTTTCTTTCAAATTCAAACACAATGGAAACAGGAAACTGTGATCCAGTCAAAGAAACAAAATAAATCTCTGAAAACCAGTATTTAGAAGGTATTAAATTACCTGAAAAAGAATTCAAAAAAACGGTCATAAAGAAGTTTAATGAGCTCAGGAAAATGATGCAGGGACAAAAATGAGAATATCAACAAAGATGTAGAAAATATATATTTAAAAATAATTAAACAGAAATTCTAGAGCTGGAAAATACGGCAGCTGAGTTGAAAAATTCCCCAGAGGGGTTCATCAAACTTTATCAACCAAAAGAGTGAATCAGTAAACTCAAAAATAGGTTATTCACAATTAAGCAGTCAGAGAAGGAATAGAAAGAAAAAAAAGATGAAGTGAAGAAAATCTATGGGACTTATAGGACACCATCAAGTGGATAAACACACTTGTTATGAGATCCCCAGATGGGGAAGAGAACAAAAGAGAGGAAAGGAGTGGAAAACTCACTTGAAGAAATAAAACAGGCACCCTCCTACACTGTTGGTGGGAATGTAAACTGGTGCAGCCGCTCTGGAAAACAGTGTGGAGGCTCCTCAAAAAACTATTGATAGAACTCCCCTTTGACCCAGCAGTAGCACTGCTGGGGATTTACCCAAGGGATACAGAAGTGCTGATGCATAGGGGCACATGTAGCCCAATGTTCATAGCGGCACTTTCTACAATAGCCAAAACATGGAAAGAGCCTAAATGTCCATCACCTGATGAGTGGATCAAGAAGATGTGGTATATATACACAATGGAGTACTACATGGCAATGAGGAAAAATGAAATATGGCCATTTGTAGCAAACTGGATGGACCTCGAGGGTGTCATGCAAAGCGAAATAAGTCAGGCAGAGAAGGACAGATACCATATGTTTGCACTCATAGGTATAACAGGAGAGACCTGGCAGGGGACCATGGGGAGAGAAAGGAGGAAAGAGAGCTGGGGAGAGTGAGGGACACAGACCATGGGAGACTATTGAATACTGAAAACGAACCATGGACTGAAGGGGGAGGGGGAGGAAGGGGGGTGATGGTCATGGTGGGGGGCACTTGTGGGGAGAAGCACTGGGTGTTATATGGAAACCAATTTGGTAATAAACTAAAAAAAAAAAAAAGAAATAGTGGCTGAAAACTTTCCAACTTTAGTAAAAACAAAGGACATTCAGATTCAAGGAGCCCAAAGAACTCCAAAATAATGTATCCCCAAATGTTCACACAGAATCATATCATAATCAAATTCTCAAATGTGAAAAAAAAAACAAAGAAAATTTTAAAAGCAGCAAGAGAAAACCACTTGCCATATACAAGGGAAACTACATATGACTATCAGCCAGTTTCTCAGCAGAAACCATATAGGCCAGAAGGGAATAGGATGATATATTCAAAGTGATAAAAGAAAAAAAAATCCTGTCAACAAAGAGTACTATAGCCAGCAAAACAGTCCTTCAAAAATGAAGGAGAAGTAAAGACTTTGCTAGACATACAAAAACAGAAGGAATTCATCAGCACTAGACCTGCCTTATGAGTAATGTTTAATAGGGGTCCATCATGTTGAAATGAAAGAATGCTAAATACCAACATGAAGGTGTATGAAAACACAAAGTTCACAGGTTAAGGTAAATATATCAACAAATACAGGATACTGTAATACTGTTATGTGGTAACATAAATTACTTTTAATTGTGGTATACAGTTAAAATACAAGAATAGGGGCACCTGGGTGGTTCAGTCAGTTAAGTGCCCAACTCTTGATCTCACCTCAGTTCTTGATTTCAGGGTTGTGAGTTTAAGCCCTGAATTGGGCTCCACAATGAATGTGAAGCCTACCTGAAAAAAAAAAATAGAGGGGAGCCTGGTTGGCTCAGTCTATTGAGCGTCCAACTCTTGATTTGGCTCAGATCATGATCCAAAGGTCATGGGATCGAGTCCCGTGTCTGGCTTTGTGCTGAGCATGGAGTCTGCTTAAAGACTGTCTCTGTCTCTTTGTTTCTCTATCTCTCCCTCAGCCCATCTCTCCCACTCACACACCCTCTTTCTCTTTAAATAAATAAATAAATAAATAAATAAATAAATAAATTTAATATAAAAATAATCATAATTATAAAAATACATTAATGGGTCACAATTTATAAGAAGCAATTTGTAACATCAATAACAAAAAGGGATGGTAAAAGAGTAGTTTTTGCATGCAATTGAAGTTAATTTGTTATCAGCTTAAAATAGATCCTTATATTTATGAGATGTTTTATGTTAGCCTCAGGCTAACCACAAAGAAAAAAGTATGGTGAATATGTAACATAAAAGAAAATAAGAAGTAAATCAAAGCACATCACTATGAAAAAAATTAACAGAATGCAAAGGAGGACAGCAAGAGACCGAAAGAGGGACAAAAAAAGCTACAAGTAGACAGAAAATTAACAAAATGACAATATTAAATCCTTCCCTATCACTAATTACTTTAAATATTCAGGAGTTAAATTCCTTAGTCAAATATATGTGTGTGTGTGTGTGTGTGTGTGTGTGTGTGTGTGTGTTGTGTGCGTATGGCTGAATGGATAGGAAAACATCCAAACATACAAAAATATCTGACTATATACTCTCTATAAGAGATTCACTTTAGATCTAAGAACACACATAGGCTAAAAGTAAAAGGATGGAAAAAAGTATTCCATACAAATGTTAACCAAAAGAGAGAAGGGGTGACTATACTTACACCAGGCAAAATAGACTTTACGCTAAATGTTGTCACAAGAGACAACTATATATGCATATATCATAAAAAAGCCAATTCCCAAGAAAGATACAACACTTATAAATGTATATGCACCCAACATCAGAGCACTCAAATATAAGAAACAAACCTTGACAGAACTGAAGGAAGAAATAGACAGTAGCATGGTAGAAGATTTCAACACCCCCACCTTCAATAATGGATAGAATCTCCATTCAGAAGATCAATAAGGAAACAGAACTTGAACAACACTATACATTCAATGGATCTAACACACAGAACAGCCCATGCAGCCCAATACACATTCTTAAACATGCAAGGAACATTCTTCAGGATAGATTACATACTGGATCATAAGCAAGTCTGAGCAAATTTAAGAAGATTGAAATCATACTAAGTTTTCTTTTCTGATCACAAATGAATAATACTAAAAATCAAAAATAGAAGAAAAATCAGAAAATTCACAAAAAATGTGGAAATGAAGCAACACTTTTTTGAACAACCAATGAGTCAAAGAAGAAATGAAAATGCAATTTTAAAAGTATTTTGAGACAAATGAAAATACAAAAACTTGTCAGATGTAGCAAAAAGCCATTCTAAAAGGGAAGTTTATAGTGGTAAATGTCTGCATTAAAAAAGAAGAAAGTTCTCAAATAAACAACCAAACTTTATAACTCAAGCAACTTAAACAGTAAGAACAAACTAGGCCCAAATTAGCTGAAGAAAAGAAATAATTAATACTAGAATAGATATAAACAAAATAGGGACTAGAAAAACAATAGAAAAAATAAAATCAAAAGTTGTTTTTTAAAAAATCAACAAAATTGACAAACCTTTGGGTAGACTAATTAAGAAAAAAAGAAAAGGCCCAAATAAATAAAATCAGACGTGGAAGAAAAGATATTGTAACTGATGCCTCAGAAATAAAAATGATTATAAGAGAATATTAAGAACAGTTATACGCCAACAAATTTGATAACCTGGAAGAACTGGGTTAATTTCTACAGCATACAACTTCCCAAAACTGTATTATGATGAAATAGGAAGTCTGAACAGACCTATAATGAGTAAGAAGATCGAATTAATAATCAATAACTTCCTAACAAAGAAACACCAGTGCTGAGATGGCTTCTCCGGAGAATTCTACCAAACATTTTTTTTTTAATAATGTCAATCCTTCTCAAACACTTTTCAAAATTTGAAGATGAAGGTACACTTTCAAATTCATGTTATAAAGTCTGCATACCAAAGCTTGCTCTGATACCAAAGCCAGACAAAGACATTACAAAAAAAGAAAAAAAATTAAGGACTAATACTCCTGATGAATATAGAGGCAAAAATCCTTAACAAAATACTAGCAAGTCTAATTCAGTAGTACGTTAATCATATACTATGATCAAATGAGATTTATCTCTGGGATGCAAGGATTGGTCAACATCTGCAATCCAACCAATTAATGAAATAACACCACACTGAAAGAACAAAGAATAAAAATTACATGATCAGGCACCTGAGTCGCTCAGTCAGTTAAGTATCCCACTCATGATTTTGCCTCAGGTCAAGATTTCATGGTCCATGAGATTGAACCTCATTGGTCTCTGCACTGACAGCGCGGAGCTTGCTTGGGATTCTCTTTCTCCCTCTCTCTCTCTCTCCATCCCTCCTCTTCTCACACTCTCTGTCTCTGAAAATAAGTAAACATTTAAAAAAATTACATGATCAACTCAACAGATGCAGTAAAAGTATTTGAAAAAATTCAATACCCTGTCAGGATTAAAAAAAAAAACACTCAACAAAATAGAAGGAAATTACTTTAACATAATAAAAATAATATATGTAAACTTCACAAGTAACATGTTCAGTGGTGAAAACAGAAAGATTTTCCTCTAAGATAAGAAACAAAGCAAGGATGCCCACTCTCATCTCTTCAATTCATTACTAACAAGTCCTATAAAGCAACAAGGTAAAAAAAAAAAAGAAAGAAAGAAAGAAAAGTCATTCAAATCTGAAAGGAAGACATCTCTGCAGATGATGTAGTCCTATATAAAGAAAACCCTAAAGATTCCACAAAAGAAACTAGCAGAACCATCAACACATGCAGGAAAGTTGCAGGATACAAAATCAACGTACAGAAATCAGTCATGCTTCTACTAACAATGAGCAATCCAAGGAGTAAAGTAAAAAAACAATCTCATTTACAGCCATCAAAAAGAGAATGAAATACCTAGAATAAACTTAACCAAGGAGGTGAAAGACTTATACAATGAAAACTGTGTATTACTGAAAGAAATTTTAAAAAGATGGAAAGAAATGGAAAGACATCCTGCGTTCATTGTTCAGAAGATGTAATATTGCTAAAATCGAAGTATGGACTTCCCAAAGCAATGTACAGATTCAATCTACATCAAACCCCAATGGCATTTTTTCGTAGTAATAGGAAACAACAAAAAAAAAAAACAGCCTGATTTAAAAATGTGGAAGGACTTGATTAGATATTTCTCCAGAGAAGACATGCAGATGGCCAACAGGTAATATGAAAAGATGCTGAACATCACTCATCATCAGGGAAATATACATCATACCCACAATGAGATTATCACCTTATACCTCTTACGATGGCCATTACAAAGACAAAACAAAACAGAAAATAACAAGTGTTGGCAAGGATGTGGGATTATTGGAATGCTTATGCATTGTTGCTGGGAATATAAATTGGTACAACCACCTTGGAGGAAACACGTAGAGTTTCCTCTCAAAAAAAAAAAAAAATAGAACTACCATTTGATCTAGCAACCCCCTTTCTAGGCATTTATCCAAAAGAACAGAAAACAGGATCTTGAAAGATATTTGCATTCCTGTCCCCACTGCAGCATTATTTACAATGGTCAAGAAGTGGAAAGTGTCAACAGACATATGGATAAGCAAAATGTGGTTTATACCTACAATTAAACATTTTCAGCCTTTTAAAAGGCTGGCGTCCAGGGAGCCTATTGTATGGTACATAGATGAGCATTATGTACATAGGATATTATGCTAAGGGAAATAAGCCAGGCACGGAAGGACAAATACTGCATGATCCCATTATACGTGGTATCTACAGTAGTCAAATCATGGAAGCAGGGAGTTGAATGAAGGTTGCCCAGGTCTTGGAGGAGAAATGGGAATTCCTAATCAATGGGTATGGAGTTTCAGTCACACAGATGAGAAAGTTCTAGAGATCAGCCGTACAAAATGTACATATTGTTAACAATAACTGTCCTACACATTTAAAAGTTTGGTAAGAGAGATCTCATGTTACATGTTCTTTTATCACAATATAAATGATAAATGGCTTGGCTTAGCTTCCTGTTGGGTAGTGCTTCTCCAGACGCCAGTATTTTATCTGTCTATGAATATTTTCTTCTAAATTATGTCTTGCCTTTTCACTTTGTTATGATATCTTTGATACCAAAATATTTCTAAAATACTGATGCAGTCAAATTTTAAAACCTTTTATCAGAACTTATGCTTTTGATATTACTCTGTTATTTATTCTCTATATTATTTATTACAAACATATTCTATATTTTATTCCAATTTATTTTTTCTCTTTTTTAAAACTTTATTGTATCTGGAATTATGTGTGTATGTATGCATGTATGTATGTATGTTGTGAGTTTGGATAATTTTTTGTTTGTTTTGAAAACCAATTGTCTCTATACTATTTATGAAATAATAGAACCTTTCCTCCACTGATTTGTAAGCCATCTCTCTCATGAATCTAGTTTTAGTGGTGTGCACAGATGTGTTTCTGAGCTCTTTATTCCCTATCATTGACATATTTGCTCTTTTTACTCCCACGCCAAGATGTTTGATGGCTGTGGTTTTGTAATACCTTTTGTCTCCGATAGGAAGCTCCCTGCACACCCTCTGTTCTTTATTTTCAGTTGCTGTTAGGACTTTTCAGTTTCAGGATTGGTTCCCTCCGGCCCTATAGAGGGTGTGGTGCTCAGCAGTTCTCAGGCAGCTGACTTGCCTCCCGGCCCTCCCCACAGTGATGGTGTATTTCCAAGCCCTAGACCCGAAGTCCAATGGATCGGATCCCCATCTTGAGAGAATCTGTTTCCTCTCCTGGTACCTGACAATGGATCCATTTCCAGCTGTGCCTTCAGGCTATTTTCCTGCCTCTATCTACTACGAAGCACGTTCTCAGCCTCTAACTTCACACAGCATTCCAGGCTCCCTCTCTATGTGGTGTACATCTGCAGCTCCCAGTGGACCACAAAGTGTCGACCCCCCTTGCTGGTACCTTCTGCTCCTTTCCCTGAATGCTTTGGGTTCCTTTGATTTTTGTTCACAATCATTTTCTTTCCTAGTTTTAAGCACACCTATATGGTCTCAATATCCTTTTATTATTTTGTCTGTCATTTCTCTGATATTAGGGACGAAGAGGAAGTTTTCTGTGCACATTGGATCCACCCTTAAAAATTGTAGAAGCATATTTTTTAGTATGGGAAGATATTTATGATATATGTAAGGGGGAAATTACCAAACAGGACAAATGGCTATTCTTATTTAAAATACTAATAAGTAGAGGCAGCTGGGTAGCTCAGTCAGTTAAGAATCCAACTCTTGATTTTGTCTCAGGTCATGATCTCACAGTTTCGTGAGTTCAAGCCCCACGTCAGGCTCTGTGCCGGCAGTGCAGAGCCTGCTTGGGATTGTCTCTCTCTGTCTCTCTCTGCCCCTCACCCCATTCATGCTATCTCTGTCTCTCTCAAGATAAATAAACTTTCAAAAATAAAATACTAATAAGTAAAATATAAGCACATGTGAATGTATAAATGGAGACTATATTCATTCTTTTCAGGCTGATTGGAAAGAGGTGGGTTTCAGTTACACCAGATGACATACAAGAAGAAATACAAGAGAAAGAACAAAAAGGAATCTTTTCATGCTGCTCATTTAGTCTCTTTCAAATTGCAGGGACCCCAACACAATTCCAACACTGCAGTGGTTCTCTGCTCTAATCTGACAAGCCCGTCATGAATGCAACAACTCCCGTGACAATCATGGGACCACTTGCCTTGTCATCCCGTCAGAGATCTCTGCTTTACTGTGTCATACACAGGACCTGGTTCATGTCTCTCCTTTACTGCTGTCGCCACCGGCTGTTGCAACCGTATCTCTCTGTCCTCCTCTCTGATCAGCGTCTGCTTACTCGAAGCTCTGACTGCCCCGTGGCTTCTGTCCACGGCCTTTTCTCTGTGTGTTTCTTCTCCTCCAGGCCCCTCTATTACTATGCCCTCTATCTCTGTTGTTCTCCCGTTCCAGCTCCAAAAGAAGCATCTGATCCTTCATTTGGTTCTTCACTATTCAGAGCTGCTCAGAGTTTTTGGAATAGTAAATGGTTGTTGCTCTTGAATACAACACGGTGCACAAACATGCCGATGTGTGTCTCTGGTAGCCCTGTGTGGGGCAAGTCCAAGTATATGGGCATCAACATCCAGCTGTGGAAGATCACCGGCTCTAGAAGACACTACTAAAGTGGAAATAAACCAAACATTTGTCTTCATAGCCACACTAATAGGATGACAATAATGATCATGTTGGTTGTGTAAAACTTGGAACAATATGGTTATAATGATGTTGACAGCCTCTCCCATTTGCATGGAAAATATAGTATAAAATGGGATTTTATACATTTCATCTTACTTGATTTCTATGGCAATTCTGTGTAGACAAGACATGAGTTATTATCCCCGTTTTATAGTTGAGAAACCAGAACTCAAGAGAGACTGAGTAAAATTGTGGAGTATAAATAAGATTCAGAAATGTTGACTAAGGTCCATTGTTTTTTCCAGTATACTTTAAAAACCTAATAATAAAAATGTGAATTATTTCCTTTGGGAAACACCACTATACCCTCTTCAGTCGCTTGAATAATAGGACTTATGTACAACTCAACTCACAACTATATTCCCATCTGTTCAATTCAATTCAATTTAATCCATTTGTTTTCTTTTCTTCTCCCAGTTCTATCATTTTTTTATAGAAGTGATGCTTTGGGGATGTCCAGTCCTGACATTTTTATACCCCTATCATATGACACTTTGACTTCTTGGAGCACATCTGGGGCAATTGGAAGACCTGCTTTATCCAAATATGCTGGATGTACCCAAATCCCACCAGCTGGAGAAGCAATGAATGTCTTACATACAATAGCTTTAAAATATTGTGGCCCCTGGATGGCTCAGTTAAGCATCCAACTTCGGCTCAGGTCATGATCTCATGGTTTGTGGGTTGAGCCCGTGTTGGGCTCTGTGCAGACAGCTCAGAGCCTGGAACCAGCTTTAGATTCTGAGTTTCCCTCTCTCTCTGCCCCTCCCCTGCTCTCTTTCTCTCTCAAAAATAAACATTAAAAAATTTTAAAAATTGGGGCGCCTGATGGCTCAGTCTGTTGAGCATCTGACTTCGGCTCATGTCATGATCTCATAGATTGTGGGTTTGAGCCCCGCATCAGGCTCTGTGCTGACAGCTCAGAGCCTGGAGCCTGCTTCTGATTCTGTGTGTCCCTCTCTCTCTGCCCCTGCCCTGCTCATGATCTGTCTCTCTGTGTCTTTCAAAAATAAATAAATGTTTTTAAAAAATTAAAAAATTAAATGTTAATGTTGGGGCACCTGAATGGCTCAGTTGGTTGAGCATCCAATGTCAACTCAGATTATGATCTCAAGGTTCATGAGTTTGAACCCCACATTGGGTTATCTGCTATCAGTGCAGAGCCCACTTCAGATCCTCTGTATCCCTCTCTCTCTGCCCTTCCCGCCTCAAAAATAAAAAGTGTTTAAAAATATGTTAGTATTAAGTTCACTACACTACACTGCTGCCAGCAATATTCTCATAACAAAATTTCCAAGACCCACCCCCCAGAGTCATTTCTTCAGTTTAGCATAATATGTGATACAGCCATCAGGCTTATATAGCAAAAACTTTTACTACAATTATTTAAGCAATAGAGGTTAATTTTTTTCCATTGTTTTTTAACATTTGAAGAAGTCCTGAGTTGAGCAGACAAGTCTAGACAGGCACTTTAAGATGCCATCAGAGAACCAAGCTATTTGGATCATCTCTGCATCCCTGGTCACAAGATGGCTGCTGTATTTCCAGGCATCAGGTTTTGTTTTATCAGACAAAGAGCCTTCTTAGAAAGCCCTACACAGGAGTTCCCTCAAAGTCAGGATCTCATCACCAGTACTAGTTAGCGTGGCGCCTCGTCTCTGCAAAAACAACTGGGAAATTGGAGGCCAGGCTCATCTTGACTGATCGTAATCAGTCACAATCCATTACCCAAGGCTGGACTCGTGGCTGCTCCAAACAAAGTGAGGTTCAGTTGTGGTAATAGAGCTGGCCATGTGAGGATCAAATATTATGTGGTGACGTAATGGATACGCAGGCTCAGAAAAAATGAACAACTGAGACCAGGTCGCCTTAAGAAGTGGGTGAGAGGGGCACCTGGGCGGCTCAGTCGATTAAGCGTCTGACTTTTGGTTTCAATTCAGGTCATGATCTCATGGTTTGTGGGCTCGAGCCTTACATCGGACTCTGTGCTGACAGTGTAGAGCCTGCTTGAGATGCTCTCTTTCTGCCCCTCCCCCACTTACATTCTCTGTCTTTCTCTCTCTCTCAAAATATATAAACATTTTTAATTAAGAAAAAAAAGAAGTGGGTGAGGAAAAAAAACCCCACGGGTGCTCCTAGCTCCACTCCCCAAATGTGGGAAGAGCAGATTGATTTACCTATCCCTAAACCGAATGAAATGGGAAAAATATTCAAAACTTCACTCTGGTCAAAAACAACAATATAAAGTGGATTTTATTCTTTTAAAAGCGTTGGAACCCTATAATCTCACAAGGCACAGAGGGCTTCAAGCGGCTGTCTTCTGACCAGTATCGGGCTGGCCTGGGAGGGCACTGTCGACTGGCATCATTTTACCAAGCTGATGATGATTCAAACTACTAAAATGTCTCAGAGTCATTTTCATTATTCTTATTGACAATTAGGTTTAATGGCAAAATGCAATCATCAGGTCACAGTAGTCTGGAGCAAATAACTCTTCTGTTATGAAAGAAATCCAGTGGTATAAAGGCAAGTTTACCAAACCTTGGGCCCTTTCTCATAGGATCCAAAGTGGTATGACGCTAAGGTTATGGTAAAAAGCTAGGGAAACTATAGTCACTGAGTTCATTAACAGAATTAATGTTCCATGTGGCGTTCAAGCTACTGCTTTACAAACTACCTATGATAAGTAATACAAAATGGGGAACAATAAAGAATGGTATTTTCGTAATTTCTTTGCCAGCATCGCTAGTACTTAAGACTCTCATTGTTTTGTTGTTTCTGCTTCTTAGAAGGCATTTTGCCAGTAGCTAGCCTATATTTAACGTCCTTCCTTATTGACTTTGTCAAAGTTAACAGAACTGTAATTTGCCTCTCAGTCACTGTCTTAAAATTAGAGAACACGAGAATTGGGGAGGATTTCAATCATCGTTTCTCAGTGGAGAGACAGTTCCAATCTTGGTCAGAATATGTGTTCTTGTGGCAGGAGACCGACCCCCATGTTGCCTGGCATTTATCATCCCTGGTCGCTAAGCACTAAATACCAGTGGCACCCTTTCAATCATTTTGATGACCCCACACACTCCCACGCATTCCCAGAGATCCCCTAAGGACACGGTTAGGCCATAAACAGATCGAAAGAATGTCTTAAATTTACAGATGTCCAGGGTAAGATGCTCAGTGGCCCGGCTCATACAGTAATTGGTGATAGAGACAGTGCTGGAACCCACAACTGGGGCTCAGGAGAACATCACATGACATCAGGGTTTCTCCGCCATTGAATAGAAAGTTAATAATGTCCTCTGTTGTGCAGAATAGCTATTGAATCCGTGTTGTCACAAAACTGAGACGCCAATTCAATCAGAGCTAATGTCACTCATTAGCGGAGAGTCATCTGTGACAAATGGCATCTTAAAAAATAAGTAAGGAGAAGTAATTTCGTATCTGGGCTCTAACCTAGATGTTATTTGGAGAGAGCTTGCATTTTCTACTGGGTCTGGCAAAAGGCAAGGGTGTTTTGTTTAGGGCTGTTCGGGATGAGGACAAAGTCAAAGTGCTTCCATAACCAAGGCAGCTGGAGGTCCCAAGAAGCACTTGAATGCCACGCTCACAGATTCTGAGCAAAGAACTCAAGTTCTATTTGCAATAATACTTTTGCTATTCCTTTTTTCCCCAGTGAGCTTTTATTTGGTAGAATTTCACTCCCCTGGCCTTGGCTTTCTCCTTAGCAGTGAGGCAACTTCCATCCACTGTATTCTGTATCCCTGTTGTGCTCCTTGCTAGTTACCCAAGTACAAATTCTATTATCACTTAGTTGTTCCAAAAAAGGGGGCCCGAAAGAGCAGCTACAATGTGACCTGCACGATGCGAAGTGTCAGGATACAGCCGGTAGATACAGACGGCTCTCGGAAACGTGTAGGACGGATGTGTGGCTTTGGGAAGCAGGGCTCACGTTCGAGCCCAGCCACACCGTAGGCTTCATTTGGTCATATCCCACCTCTTGGCCCATTTTCTCATTTCTGAAAGTAGGGGACACACCTACAATCCAGGGTTACCATAGGCATTAAATAGAAATTGTGTGAAAGTTCCAAGCAAGTGCCAGGCATGTACATTTCTTTTTGCTTCTGAAAGTGCTGTGACCTAATGATCATTTCTTCACTTCCCTCAGCTAAGACTTTGAGCGAGCTACATAACCACAGTTTCCTCCTCTGTAAAATGAAGCGGACACCCACCTTATCAACAGGTAATGGGGGCACTCAGAGGGATGTTAGGAAGTTTGAGTGATCTGACAGAAACAAAGAGATTCACGTGGATCTTAATCCGATTTTTTATACTTAATTGAAATTTTAATCTAAGCGCACATACACACTAATATGTTTAACTTGTTTTAGATTCATAGCACCAGGCGCAGAATTAGAATAACACAAACTCAATTCTGATAATGGCATATGCTTTGCATTATTTTTCAAAACTAATCTGTGCACACTTAAAAAATGTTTATTTATTTATACTGAAAGAGAAAGAGAGAGAGAGCAAGCAAGGGAGGGGCAGAGAGAGAGAAAAACAGAATCCCAAGCAGGCTCTATGCTATCAATGCAGAGACTGACTCAGGGCTCAAACTCACAAATGGTGAGATCATGACCTGAGCCGAAATTAAGAGTTCGATGTTTAACTGACGGGGTTACCCAGCCACCCCATAACATTTTTTTGCCAAAATTATCATATTTTCATTGATGCCATTTACATCATCACAAACCTCAAATCACACATAGAAAGATTCCTTTCTTGTTCTTTTAAAATAAGCCCTCAAAACATTTAAACATAAATTATATCTCAATTCAGTTTTAGGAGTCTATGATGTCTTAGTGATCAACATAATTGTCCTGGGGTGGAGGCAGATATTCCTAGGAACTACCTAGAATTAGCTTAGTGTAATAGGATGATCAAATATTTCAGAGTCTGACCTGGATTCAAATCCCAGCCTTTCCATTGACTAGCGGTAAACTGTCAGAAAAATTGTCCAAAAAGCTCTAGAGTTCTTCATTTCTAAACTACGTATTTCAGAAAGTTTGTGTGTGAACTTGTAACTGTCTGTGGAACTTGTAGCAGGATTAAGTACTCAGGAAACTCTGTCTAATAGCAGGTTTGACTCAGGGTAAGATAGACCATTTGTTCCTTCTTAGTCTGGCTAACTCGTAGTCACCTTCCAAGACTTTGATCCTAGGGTACCTTCTCCGGGTGGCACCAGACCACTACCGACCTGTTCACTGATTCTCAGATGGGCTAGGCATTTTTTTCTTGCACTCCCCTGACACACTGCATTTACCATCTCAAATCGCCAACCACCCAAGTCAGCTGCCATGTTATACCTGTTTGCCTCCGCCACCGGACAAGCCTCGCACGCCCCAGGGTCCGCTCTCACCCTAAGGCCCTCATTCCTCACACGTCTTAGGTGTTAACCATACACTTGGTATCTGAAAGTTGAATGGGATAAAGACAGAAAGTTCTATAAAGCCACACCCCAAAATTGCTGAAACACCTTTCTCTCCTATCCTCTCACCAGCCATGAGAGCCGCCATCTAGTCACCGGAGCACAGGCTGCTGAAGTCATTTGATCATGTAGTGCTAGCAGTGCCAAAAAGCAAATGAAAAGAATCGCTAAGGGGCTGTTTTTCTCTTGAATTTGAAAGCCAGTGAGGGAGCTGTGATATCTTGTGGCAAGAAATGATAGTCCCTTGAGGACAAACAAGAGATCATTTCTGGTTGCTTCTTCCTTTCTGCGGCACTCTGTGAGGCTCTTCCTCCCCCAAAATGAATACAGGCGATAAAAGCAATGCTACGGTATTTTTAAGAGCATTATTTATCTGAGATCCTCACAGAAGTGGTACAAGCTATAGATAATTCTGCCTAAAGCTGTCATTTCATTGGATGCCTATCTCCATAGGTCCTGCTGGGTTTCCTCTCCGGGCAGGGAGGCCAGTTGGCCTCGGAGGACAATCTGTTGCCTTCATGAAACAGGTGATGAGGGAAAAGAAAAGAAAAAGTATCTATGACTAACTTATTCTGGCAGCCTTTATGTCTTTTGCATACATTATTTGATTTAATCCTCTCAGAAGCCCTGTGAGGTAGTTATGCAGTTCATTATCTCAGTTTTACAGATGTAAGCCCAGAGACTCAGACATATTCGGTAACTTGCCCAAGGTCACACAGACTGTAACAAGCTCTCGGCACCATATGGACCTCCCACACAAGGAAATTTCTCTGCAAGAAGTCACCAGGTGGCACGTGGTTCTTTCATTCATTCACGGGCTTTGGAGTCACACAAAGGGACTGAGTCCCAGGCACAGAATATACAATCTGCGTGCAAGCTAATTACCGAATCTTTTTAAGGTTCCATTTCTTATCTGCAAATGGAGATTATAAAAATGACTGCCTCACAGGACTGTTTGGAAGATAAAATGAGATGATGCACGTGCTCAACCCAGGACACCTCTGCTGGCTCAACACGTTTCTACCGACGAAGCATCCCGGTCTGGGGTGAGAGCCAGTGTCAAAGTCAACCCTCTAGAAAACAATGAGCACTGTTTTCATAATGATATAAGCCAAGTTCTGTAGGCATAGGCATGAGAAAATGACGGATTCTATCTGAGGGAGCAGGGAGGACGCTCCAGAGATGGTGACATTTGAGTTAAGCCTTCCGGGATCTACCATGTCTCGCTGGTCTGGGGAGATGGTATCATTGGGTTGGCAAACTCTGTAAACAAGACTTGGGATGTGACAACACGGAGCCAGACAGAGATCCACGTTGGGGGTGGATGAGGGGAAGAGGAGGAGATCCACCTACAATTGCAGGGTAGAGTCAGAGTGAGATGAATCTGTCACGTCAGGCTCCGGGGTTTGGGCTTCCACTATTGGCAGTGGAGAGTCCCGAGAACTTTCTCAGAAGAGGAGCCACATGTGCTCATTTGCATATTGGAAAGAGAACCCGGAGGCCATCTGGACCACAGATTAGAAGGGAGAGAACTGCAGGCAGGAAGAGCACAGTGACTCGCCAGAGATACAGGATGAACAAGAGTGTGGGAAGGGGAGGGGAGAATAGGGGGGTTTCCATCTGACAGGATGGATTGTGGGTGTCAGGGATGCAGGCCCACCACTCATTTCTCTAGGGCGTTGCTGTTCAGTGTTCTATGCTCTTCTTCAGAATTCAAAGTCTGACAAGTTTAAGGCAGTCGTGAAGGACTGAAGAAGTGAGAGGGCTCTGAATATAAGAACAAGCAAAAACTAAGGGTAGTTTTTGAGCTTTCAAGAAGGTAATGTTCCTGCTCTTGATGCCTCCTGGTTTACTAGAAAAATACTTCCAATATGGCATTGAAATACAAACAGCTAGGAGCACCTGGGTGGCTCAGTCGGTAAAGTGTCCAACTTCAGCTCAGATCATGATCTCTCGGTTCACAAGTTCGAGTCCCACATCAGGCTGTGGGCTGACAGCTCAGAGCCTGGAGCCTGCTTCACTTTCTGTGTCTCCCTCTCTTTCTGCCCCTTGCCTGCTCACACTCTGTATCTCTTTCTCTCAAAAATAAACAAACATTAAAAATTGAAAAATAAAAACAGCTATTGGGGTTGTCATTCTGAAAATGGATATGAATACTGTGTTCCATTTTCCCAAGGCACTACAGTCTAATACTCTTCTGAGAAAAGTCTGTTGGTCAAAATCAAGTCATTAGGAAAGAGTATATTGAGAGGCGTTTTCTTCAGGAGCTATTTCTCACGTTTCCGCCAAAACACAGATCACAGAATTAGACACCAATGCAATCAAACTCTCCAAGATGCGTAATGATCAAGGCTACTTTGGGGTTTTAGAGGTAGAAGACATTTGTTTTCAGCTTTTTGTTTCAAGCCGAGAGGCTGAAGGTTAAGAGCACAGAAGCTTTAAAAAAGCTATGAACTGGGGTGCCTGGGTGGCTCAGTAGGTTAAGTATCTGACTTCGGCTCAGGTCATGATCTCATGGTTTGTGGGTTTAAGCCCTGCATCGGGCTCTGTGCTAACAGCTCAGAGCCTGGAACCTGTCTTGGGATTCTGTGTCTCACTCTCTCTGCCCCTCCGCAGCTCACACTGTGTCTCTGTCTCTCTCTCTGTCTCTCTCTTTGTGTGTGTGTGTGTCTCTCTTTCTCAAAAATAAATAGGGAGGAGGAGCCAAGATGGCGGAGAGGAAGGGAGCTCTGTAAACTTCGTCTGCCCCATTGATCGAACTGAGAAGGACATTACTCTCATCTGCAAGAGCGGAAGGAGAAAATACGGACTCCGGAAGGAAGAGAACCTGAAGGATACCTGAGTGAGTGAGTGCGAACTGGGGAGATTGGAAAACGGGCCAGCCCGAGACGGGCAGGGGAGGTGGGAGCCCCAGCCCAATGTGGGGCAAGCGAGTGGAGCCCGAGAGACAAAGAGAAGAGACAGAGAAACTGAACACACTCATAGTACTGTCTCTGGGGAAGAGGTAAAGAACGCTTAACAACACTTGGAGAGAGAAGCTCACTCCATAGATAACTGCTGGGTAGCCTAAATCCTGAACCCAGGTGGCGCGAAGGAAGGAACAGCTTCTAGCCCTGCGCCATCTTGGTGGGGAGTCGGCGGCCGCTGCAGTGGCGGTGTCAGGGGTGCTCATTTCGACCTCAGTTTTGGGAGTGGGAGCACGCACCTCATTTCCACGGCGCATCTCGCCCCCAGCATTGGCCACGCGAACCCTGAAACCCGGGTGCCAACAGGGAAAAAATAGCCCCCACCTCTGCGCAATCCCAGCAGGGAGTTGGCAGCTGTGGAGACCTGGGTGGGTGCACGCACAGGCTGCAGGAGCTCCCAGCTCATTTCGAGCAGCTCCCAGTGCCTCTGGCAACAGCTGTGCACACTATTCCTCCCCCAACTCGAACATGATCACGGCTGGGGGTTGGGTCTGTGACGGTGCACACGCACTTCACCTCCTGCTGCGCATCTCGCCTCAGGCAGGGGCAGCCTGAATCCCTGCCTGAGCCAAGACAAACTGATTCCTCCCCGTAAGAAGCCAGCCACCAAAGCAAATACATCTCATCTGTGGTAGCATAAAAGTGCATGGACTGGAACTTTGAACTGAGGCAGGCCTGGAAAATACAACTCGGTTCAACCACGGCACAAGGAGATCTGACTCATTAGAGTGGCCTACAGTTCGTAGTTCAGCGGAGCTTGGTGTACTGCCTATCTAATCTCTGCAGACACCAAGGCAGAGCCTCTGAGAGCAGCCTCTGAGACCTACCACATCAAACCACGCCTATCCACGAGGGGGAGCTGCTGGGGTTTTTCTGTTTTTTTTGTTTTTTCTATAATTTTTTTCCTTTTTTTTCTTCATTTTTTTCTTTTCTCCTTTTTCTGTATGTATTTATTATTATTTTTTTTACTTAAATTTTTTAAAAAAATTTTTACTCCCTATTTTCCTTTCTCCTTTCTCCTTTTTTTTTTTTTTTTACCTTCTTGCAATCCAGATATATTCTCCTATATCTCATCCCTACCTCTCCCCTCAACTGGTCATACACTTCTAGACTGTCCACTGTCATTTGTTATCTCTGACCCCCTTTATTTTTTTTCTTTTTCTTTTTCTTTTCTTCTTCTCCTCTTTTCATCTCTTTCCTCTCCATTCTCTTTATTTTCTTTCCCTCTTTTAAGGTGTTTGTTTGTTTGATTTGTCTGTGTGTTTGTGTGTTACTGTTCCCTCTGTGTTTGTCTGTCTGTTTTCCTTCTTAGGGCTACACCAAGAAACAAGGCAAAGTGTGCATGACAGCAAGTCCCAAATACTGCTGAGTAGGGAAATAAAATATTCAAGGCACAAGAAGAGAAACTGAGAGACACCATTAAAAGAATATTTCCTGAAATGACAGGCCCTGGACAGTCAATAAGCCTCCTTTAACAGAGAAATAGTAACAGGTGCACAGTGCACAACGAGCTTTCTAAAGGTCACAAGAGACAGAAAACTAGCAAAAATGACAAAACGAAGGAACTCTCCCCTGAAGAACCTCCAGGAGGAAGTCACAGCCACAGAACTGCTCAAGGCAGATCTAGACAACATACTGGATCAAGAATTTAAAAAACTTGTCATAAAAGTAATCGCTGGGGTTGAGAAAAGCATCAAAGAATCAACTGAGACAATGACTAGGCACTATGATGAGTTAAAAAAGGCTATAGGTGAGGTGAATAACAAACTGGAGGCAGCCACCTCAAGGATTGATGAGGCAGAGAAGAGAATAGGTGAATTAGAAGATATAGTTATAGCAAAAGAGGAAGCTGAAAAAAAAGAGAGAGAAATTAATCCAGGAGCAGGAAAGGAGAATTTGAGACCTGAGTGATACAATCAAGCGGAACAACATCCGTATCATAGGAATTCCTGAAGAGGAAGACAGAGAGAAAGGGCCTGAAGGGATACTAGACCAAATTATAACTGAGAATTTCCCAAATATGGGAAAAAGAAATAGACATTCAAATTCAAGAGGCACAAAGAACCCCCTTAAGACGTAATTTGAATCGGCCTTCAGCACGACATATCATAGTGAAACTGGCAAAATATAAAGATAAAGAGAGAATTCTGAAAGCAGCTAGGGAGAAAAGGGCCCTCACATACAAAGGGAAACCTGTCAGAGTGGTTACAGACCTATCGAATGAAACTTGGCAGGCCAGGAAGGAATGGCAGGAAATCTTCAATGTGATGAACAGAAAAAACATGCAGCCAAGAATCCTTTATCCAGCAAGCCTGTCATTCAAAATAGAAGGAGAGATAAAAGTGTTCCCAAATAAACAAAAATTGAGAGAATTCATGACCACCAAACCAGCCCTACATGAAATCCTAAGAGGGACTCTATAAGGGAAATGTTGCAAAGAATACAAGGTGCCAGAGATACCACTATAAACATGAGTTCTAGGGAGAACACAATGACTCTAAACCCACATTTCTCAATAATAACACTGAATGTAAATGGACTGAATGCTCCAACCAAATGACACCGGGTAGCAGAATGGATAAAAAAACAAAACCCATCTATTAGTTGTCTACAAGAGACTCATTTTCAACCGGAAGACACCTTCAGGTAGAAAGTAAAGGGATGGAGAAATATCTATCATGCGACTGGAAGCCAAAAGAAAGCTGGAGTAGCCATACTTATATCAGACAAACTGGACTTTAAAGTAAAGGCAGTAACGAGAGATGAAGAAGGACATTATATAATAATTACAGGAGCTCTCCATCAGGAAGAGCTAACAATTATAAATATCTATGCGCCAAATTTGGGAGCACCCAAATACATAAAACAATTAATCACAGAAAGAAACAATCTTATTGACAAAAATGTGCTAATTGCAGGGGACTTTAATACTCCACTGACAGCAATGGATAGATCAACCAGACAGAAAATCACTAAGGAAACAATGGACCTGAA